>JASDQU010504736.1:68428-95495 GCA_032191745.1 Picea mariana | reverse complement strand
TTCTACTCTTAGAAATTATTTTCCAATAGTTTCATCTTCCTTCATCTTCATCTATTCAAACTGTATTCTGTAGGTTTGAATCTTTTCATCCTTTACCTTCTCATTACCCTCATAGATGCTAATGAGTTTGTCCCACATTTCTTTGGCAGTTCCTAGGTGCATAACTTTTACAAATTCTACTTCTGCAAGCCCACTCAAGATAGCATTCATAGCCTTAGCATTGAATCTAAATCCTAGTTTGTCATCCTTATTAGCTAGCACAACTGGCTTTACATAACCAATATCTACCACATCCTTGACATCTGCACCTAACGCCATTATGTAGGTTCTCATTCTAACTTTCAAGAAGGCAAAGTTTGCTCCATTGAACAAAGGGGCCTTATTGGTTGAATTTCCTTCATGGATTGACATGTTTAAGCTCTAGGATTTACCCTTATATAAAAGGGGCCAGCTCTAATTCCAATTGTTGGAAAACTGAGAGGGGGGGTGAATCAGTTGTTACCGTGCTTAAACAATTATGCTTCTTTTAAAATATTTACAAGGCACTCAATGATGATCACAATAATNACAGGGTAAAAACCTCTTCTTCTTTGTATGATAAGTATTATTTACATTCTTTACATTATCATACATATGAGAACCAACTCATTCTAAGGCTACAAACTCTGTTTTTGCAAGATGCAACTTGCTGAGAGCACCAACTCTCTATTTTCTTTAGCACCCACTAGAAGGAAGCACCAACTCCCTGGTTTCTCTAGCACCAACTAGAAGTAAGCACCTACTCCCTGGTTTCTCTAGCACCAACTAGAAGGAAGCTACAACTCCCTGTGTTCAAGCACCCACTTGAACCTCTGAGGACACCAGTACTCCCTAGCACCTCCCTACCACCTTGGATTATGAATATGAAATACTGAAACCTATTACAGTGATATAGTGTTCAATAATAGCTTACCAGTCTCATCATTGTTCTACAAGATTTTTCTACTCAGTCTTCCTCACTGTCTTCCTGCATGCATCTGTTGCCCATTCTATTCTTCTATATTTTTTTCTCTGTGTGCCATTCCCATTCAATGCATCGTTAGTTTCCTGTCCATTTTAGCTATTTCACCACCCCTTTACTTCTTCACACATGCATTACTTCACCTCAACAACAACAACCTCATCACTTCTCTGTGTCGTGTACTTATAGATTCTGTGCACCTTGTGCATGCAATGTACACAATGCCTCCGCCTACTCACACTGCGTTTAGCTCCTCCACATCTCAAGTGCTCTATCTGATCATCATGGTAACCCTTCAGCTTCTCTGGCGGTTTGCCCACGTGGTCAACATCACTGGATGTCATGCTAAGATTCCAAGGCCTCTCTAGCAGTCGAGACTGTATGTCTTCTCTGGCATAGTCAAGCTTATACTTTATGTTTCAGTTACAAACTTCAACGCTCATCCACTTGTCAGTCCCTGTAAGAATCATCTTCTTTCACTAGAAGAATCTTGGAGGCCCTTCATCTCCTCTTGCGATCACATAAAGGCCTTTTCGAATCTTTTGGCAAATACCATCAATGGTTTTCAGCAGTTAGACTGCGAGGAGAAACATTAGCCCTCCGATCATGCCCAAAATCCCCTGCACTGTTGGATTGACTTCATGTGATCTTGCGTTGATTTTGCAATTCGAATTTCCGTATTTTGGGATCCACGAGGTAAATATTTGTTACACTCCATATCCTAATCCCTAAAACTCCAAAAAGGAGCTTGTCTATACTAGCTCCTTCCCCCATGGGACCACAGGCAGTGAACACCAACTAGTTCGAAACTATATATCGCAAATTCACATTTCAGGATTTCGGCAATTCTATGGTGAAGTGTTATTGACACTTCCAAGTTTCAATATCTGAAACTCCGAAATGGAGTCATATCAATGGTTCACAGTCCTGATGATTCGACGGTCCAGATCTCTTCGCGATTTCGCATATCGTGATTTCAGCATTCTTATGATGAAAAAGTCTTGAGCCTTGACCCCTCCATTTCCTAGTATCCGATACTCCAAAAAAGAGTCGAATCAATGATTCATATCAAACCTTGAATTGATAGCTGAGAATGTTTCATGATTTCTCATATCGTGAATTCGAGAGGTTAGGGAACCCCATTCCTTTGACTCTCTAGTCAACGAAATGACAATCTTTCACCATGTGTCCTATGGACCCAATGGTCCAGATCTTGTCGTTATTTCAACTCTTCATAGGCCTTCTTTATGCCAGTCAACAGTCCACAACCCTTGGTGATCGGACGGATCACATAACCCACTGAAATGGATGGTTGATGGGATTTCAACGTTTTTCTTTTCGGGGAATTGACATTTCGTGACTTCGGGTTTCATGATTTCGAGACTCCTGAGATGAAGAGTCTTCACTCTTGATTCCTCCAACTCTCGATAACTGAAATCCTGGTGTGATGTAAACCTGCTGACATCACACATGGATCGACACGTGTTGAATAGCTTCCATGTGGCACTCTAATTTGTGACTTACATGTGCCTGAAATGGTGAATCAGCTTGACACTTGTGATTTCCTGATTGTGCCACATGTCCTTAGATGACGTGGTTTGTTGACGTGGTTTGCCACATTCACCTCCTGGATATGACGACCTAGATCACACCCTAATCCAATGGCT
This sequence comes from Picea mariana, assembly GCA_032191745.1. Lineage (NCBI taxonomy): Eukaryota > Viridiplantae > Streptophyta > Pinopsida > Pinales > Pinaceae > Picea > Picea mariana. The sequence continues at coordinate 92,828 of JASDQU010504736.1, read as the reverse complement.
TAGATCATTTCACCATTTCGCATTTTTCATTTTCAGGACTCCTGATGATGAGAGTTTGTGACATCTCTATCTCCCGGTATCTGAAATCCCGAAATGAAGTCTTTGTTGAGGTGCCTGTTTTGGATTTTTCAGGGTTGTGCATTTCACCTTGCTCGTTAAAGAGCGTGTATATTTTCCTGGATCCAACACCGGTCAGACCACGGGCTCATATCTAACATTCATTAGGAAATATCAATGAGATCCATCACTTCATACTCTGATCTTGTCTAGCTAGCTCTGCATCATCTTCGAAAAAGACTTTTGGTGCCCGCTTGGCACATCCTTCCTGTACTCAATTCATCATCGTCGATGTACTTGCCATCAATGACAAGCATATATTGCCTATAAAACATGCCAACATCATCCTCAATGGCAGCCTCAACCAACACCTGTAAATTCCTTTGGGCTACCTCATCTTGAAAGTGTTTTACCTCTACCTTTAACTTCCTGTTCTGAGACTGAAAGCCTCTATTATATCTGTAAAGATTCTTCAGCTGTTTATGAAGGGGTGAAGCCTTTCTTGCTGCAAACCTTGCCAAGTCAAGGGTATTATTCTAGCCAGCCATGAGCTCTTCCATTTGATCCAAGTGGACCTTGTCTTCTACTTTAAGATGATCTATTTCTTTCCTTGTATCTCTAAGATTCTTGATAATCCTTTTGTAGGTCTGACTGTTAGGAAGGATAGTGGCATGCTCAGTATTAATAGGATTTTCCTCAAACTCCTCTTCCTCCTTTATGGGAAGTGTTTTTTTCACCTCATCAGGTTTCTCAGTGGCCCTACTTTTACCCTTCTTTCTCTGCACAGTGGTTTCTTCATTTCTTACCACAGGATCCTCGAAGTGTTTCATAGGGGTTTCCTCTTTTCTCTCCCAAGGTCTTTTCGTACCTTTATTTTTCTGTACAAGGGATTCTTGTTTTCTTTCAACAGGCTTCTCAATGCCTTTCTCAAAGGTCTCATCTCTTTTATCCAAAGTTCCTTTAGCACCTTTACCCTTTTTCTATTGTACAAGGGTTTCTAATTTCTCCTCTACAGGATTTTCAATATTTTTCCCCTTCTTCTTTTGAATAGGGATCTCTGGTAAGGACTGCTATCTATAATTCTCCTTAGGAATTGATGACCTTCTGAAAGGTATTTTACCTTTGATTTCAAATGTTGTAGGAGAAGGGGAAAAGAGAAGCTTCTTCCCTCTCTTAGATGTAGCTTTGGTAGAAGGAGGCACCTCTTCTGACCCTGGTGGAGGAGGTTGTGAAAAATATCTATGTGGAGAAGGACAGACTTCCTCCTCGGCTTCAATGACCTGCTTGTTGACCTTTGAAACTTGAACAGGGACTCTTCCCTTTTTCTTCCTACTGGTCCCTACTTTGGTAGAACTGGTAGGTGACAAAGAAATTTCCCTCTATGATTTAGGAGTGGGTGCTAGATCCAACTTAAAATGAGAGGTAACCAAAAAATTCTCCCATGAAATATCTTTCTTGCCCAATTCCTCAGATACTATCATTCTAATTAATCTAGAGTGGAAAATGCTAGAATCCACATGTTTAGATTTGGCATGTATCCTGTCTGACATCTTACCTATACTCCTCAACAAGTAATAAGGAATATTCATCTCAAAATTACCAGTAAAATGTAGCAACAATCTTATATGGTACTTGTATAATGTGTTGAATCTCCCTTCACAAGTAAAATATCTTTGTATGATTTTCAGTAGTCTATCAAATTGTTCAATCAATTGGCTCCTTGGCATACTTTTGGAAAAGTCATTGGCTTGATATTCAGGTTTGAAGAGATATTTTTCATAAGTTGAACTCAAAGCCATGGCTTTGAACCAACTTTCACCTATAATGGGGATCCCTATTGCAGCTGATATGGAGGCTTCAATCACTTCAAACTCCAAATCCCCAACCTTAGTTTTCTTACCATCAAACTGCAATGCAAACTATCTTGCTATCTCTGGATGGCCTCTCTGCATGTTTTGACAGAAGAAAAGGCACCATACTATTTGAAAGGATTATCTTTCCATGGGTTCTGTATTAAAGAGAAGCATGTCCACTGGTTATGTCCTAACTATCTTGCCTCCTTTATGTTCCTTCATCGATTTAGGGGTCTCGATGACTCAGAATGAGGGCTCTTAAAAGGTTTGGTAATGCTCAGGAGAATTTGAATGGGGTTTCAAATATGTAAGGCTAACCCTATGCAACTGAGTAAAACGTTTAACTTCGAGATGAAAGGAGGCAGGGGAAGCAATGAGAGGTTAAGCAATGCCTCTGGGTAGCGCAATGCATATGCAGAGGATAGATTACTCTAAATCTTGCAACTTCAAGGGCTAAGGAAGACAACAAAAATATGACTCATATACGGGCCATGAGGTTTACAAGTATGAAAAAAAGAGGAGATGAGGCTATCATGCAAAGATGACTCTTTTACCGTCGTGCAAACTTAGCAAAGCGAAAACCCGAGCACAAAGTTCCTGTGAGTATTAATACGTAGAGGAGGTAATAGTGGATACCTGCGTAGTAGACACCTATTGAGCTCTTCAACGCAATTTTAAGATGAAAATGAGGAAGATTCAGCCATGGAATCTTTCACAGTAGTAAGATTTGGTTGACATGCGGTTGTCTGATTAGAGAAAATTCACGTAGCGCAACACTATTGAGTTTTCAAAATTAGAAACCATTATCAAGGAACATAAATGCAATATATTTTGAAGGCACTTTAACCAAATTCTGGAACTGAAAATAAGGGATATGGTATTGGTCGTGGAAATCCTAACTTGGGGTGGTAGTATGATAAATGTGATGGGTGCTACAGAACTACCTAATGAGTAGGCAACACTTCCAATTCAAAAATATGATTAGATAGGTAAGCGAGGACAATGAGGCATGCTTGTGAGGTCATGAGCGAGGGGAGAGGTGTGTCACATCAGCCTGATCATGGGAGGTATCGACCTTGGGAAAAATCATGAAAGGGATCAAAAGGAATAAACCATGAGCTAAAAGGGTTCAAGTATCAAATATCAAATTGAGGATCAAAACATGAGCTATGACTCAAAGGTTTATTCATCCAAGGGGTCCTATCAAACATAAATTTAAAGGGATGAAAAAATTATTTTAAAAAATTTAAAATCTAAGGCTTTAAAAAAGGTAAAAACAAACTAAAAGACCCAAGGCAATTTATTGTGATAACATTGGCTCCATAAGGGATGGCATGCCCCCTGTGGGCTTCCAAGAATGAGTAGACTCAATTCCTTCTCCTAGGGCTATGGGGTCAGTTATTGAAACAAAAATAAAAAGAGAATGATATTTACAATGACATGAAGAGCCACCCAAGGCTCAAGAAAAGTACTTTTTCAGAAAACCCCCATTGACAGAACCACAAAAAACCTCTTCATCCTCCATATTTTGTAACTTGAAAGTGTTATCAGAGAATACCTCAGAGATTTTGAAAGGACCCATCCATAAAGCTTCAAATTTACAATGCTTGCCTTTATCCTCCTTCGGTGCATCCCATTTAAGTACCAGGTCACCCAATTGAAAGTCCTCTTTGTTCACCTTTTTGTCGAAAGCCTTCTTGATCTTCAATTGATGGTCAACTGCTTTGTCTACAATATGCTCCTGGGTATGCTACACTTCAAACGACTGTTGAATCCTTCTGATCATATGATCGGGTTCCCCTTGATAATCCTAGAATAATTTTTCCACAGGTAATGCAAGTTGAGAAGGAAAAACTGCCTCAACTCCATATACCAGCTGGAAAGGGTAAAGTCCTAACGATCTTTTCACTGTCACTCTGTCATCCCATAGAGAAAATTTGAGTTTCGAATCCCATGTATTTTTTTTATCCTCTAACAAATTTTTAATAATCTTTATAATGATTTTGTTTGAGGATTCTGCAAGCCCATCTCCCTTCGGATAGTAAGGGGTAGAATGAATCAAAGTGATCCCAAACTGTTCACATAATTGAATTAATGGTTCAACCTTGAATGACGCAGCATTATCAGTGACGATTCTATCAAGACACCCAAACCTTACTCTGATGTCTTCCAAGAAACCAATGATCACTGTATGTGAAGCATTCCTTGTGGGAATAGCTTTGATCCATATAGTAAAGTAATCTATAGCAGTCAAGATCCATCTATGTTGACCACTGGAAGAGGGATGGATTTTCCTGATAAAATCTAGGCCCCATTGCTAGAAGGGTCATGAGGCTGCCACAGGCTTCAATGGAAAATACTTAAGCTTCTGCTTCCCGGAAAACTATTGACACTTAGCACAAGCTCTGATCTTAGCACAAACATATGTGAACAAACTGGGCCAGAAGTACCCATCTCTGAGGATCTTGTATGCCATGGTTCTCCAATAATGATTCCCCCCACATAAACTATCATGAAAATCAGAGATAATCTTTTTGGCTTCTTGGGGATCTAGGCATCTCAAAAGAACTCCTAATGGATCCTTCTAAAGAATTAATTTATTTATTTGATTTTTAAGGCCCTCACCTTGTTCCTTTCCATACCACTTGGGGGCTATAAATTTTGCAGAAAAAATATAACGTCTTTGTACCAACTTCAATCTTCCAATGTAGAAATGACTTGACGGTCTTTATCATTCATCTCAGCCTACTGATTTTCTAAACATGATTGAATGAAATCCACCCCCAGTGCTGAGAAATTTGATTCAACCAAGATTTTAGCCAAACCCTGGCCTTTAAACAATTTTGTGGGCATAATCTCCAAATCAAATTCAAGTAGTTTAGAAATCCACTTGCTTCTTTTTTCGTCTATATTAGGATGAATACAAATTTCTTTTACAACAACTGATGGGACATAAGCAATAACTGTTGAATGCAAAACATAAACTCTGAAGGACTTAAGAGATTTAACCAATGCATAGGCTTGTTTTTCCATAATGTCATACTTTAGTTCTGCATCTCTCAATGACCTACTAAAAAAGGCAATGGGCTTCTCTAAGCCTTCAACATTCTTTTGCAATAGTACTACTTCTACTGTATCAAAAGAGGCAAAAGAAAAAATAAGAAAGCCCTTGGAGTAGTCGGAGCTGACAAGAACCGAGGCTTCTGTCAAGTATTTATTTATTTGATCAAAAGAATCATGTGCCTCAACAATCCATTTGATTTCACTATCCTTCCTCATTATGGTTGTGATATACTTAACTAACTCAACAAAATTTGACACAAATCTTCTCAAAAAGTTGATTTTTTCTAGAAAAGATTGTACCTTTTTTTTTAGATCTAGGGAGTGACAATTTTGTATAGCCTCAACCCTGCTGGAATAAATCCTTACTCCTTCATTTGACACGATATGCCCCAATAATTTTCCTTCTTTCATGGAAAACAATGATTTTTTCAGATTCAATGAGAGGCCAAGTTTTATGTATTTCAAGAAAACCTTTCTTAAATGATCACAGCTTTCCTTATTAGACTGGGAATACACAGTTATGTCATCCAAATAGATAACAACAAACTTATCATTTTCTCCATTAAATGCTATGTCCATAGCTCGCTGAAAAGTTTCCCTTGCGTTCATCAAACCAAAGGGCATATTGGCATACATAAATGTCCCCCAAGGAGTGGTGAAGGTCGTCTTCTCCCTATCTTCTAGCAAAAAAAATACCTGATTGTATCCAAAAAATCCATCAACCATAGACATCCTGGCTTCTCCTATCACCTTCTGTAATATGTGCTCCATCTTGGGTAAAGGATAATTATCCTTCTTTGAGCTTCTGTTCAGATTTCAGAAATTAACACAAAGTCTGATTTCCCCATTATTTTTTCTTATTGAGACCAAATTGGCTACCCATTCAGAATACCTCAAAGGAATGGTAATTTTTTCATCCAAAATCTTCTTAATTTCTTTCTCCGTGATAAGCAACAACATAGGATTGATTTTCCTCAGCTTTTTCCTGAAAGGTTTGGTGTTTTCTTTTAATGGGATCTTGTGCTCTATTATGCTTGTTTCATAAGTTATGAGATCTTCATAAGTCCAAGCGAATACATCAGCAAATTCTTTCAACAACTTAGTGTATTCTGCCCTCCGCTTTTCTAATAGGCTACTTGACAATTTGACATATTTTGGATCCTTTTCAGTGCCCACATTCCATTCAATGATATCAACATCAACAGTGGATACCTTCCCTTTCAATGCCACATCATTCCCATCAAATAATATTTCCAAAAGAACTAGCCCCTTTGGTATATGATTGCTAGTCAGCTGCACAATATGATGATTAGCAATTTTAATGAGGAAAACATCAGCATGAGGAGTGATTTTTGGATCATGATCCTAATCAATGTGCAATGCAGAAAATTCATCAACAGTCTCAAGAAAATTTTTAAGTTCTAAATCATCTTCGAACACCTTCCAATATTTTACATTGTCTGGTATAGAAGGTATGTATTTGACTTCTACATCATACTTGATTTTTGGTGGTATAGGAATTTTGAAGTTTCTTACTGATACAAGCAAAGAATCATCCACAATATTCTCTTCTCTAGGAATGAATGATATATTAAAAAAAGAGAAAAAAATGTCCACTAAATCCCATACTTCATTTTTGTAAGATCTAATTCTAGTATTCTTTGTTTGATAAAGATTTTTAATCTGATGGACTACCAATTCAACATACCCAAATACTAACAACTCCTCTATCCCCATGTCTTTTGCTACCCTCAAACCCAATACAAGAGCCTCACACTCTGCCACATAATTAGTAGTCTCAAATTTTAGTTATGACAAAGATATAGTTTCTTGAGTTGGTGAGACAAATATCACCCTAACACCAGCACCTTCCTTGGAAGAGGCTCCATCAAAGAACATCTTCCATACATAAGTAGTTAGAGGGGGCTCTTCAGAAAATTTGGTGGACTTTTTTCTAATTTCTAAAGGGGCTTCTGGGGCATCGATGAGCTACAAAATACTAGATACCAGATCTCTATCAAAAGAAAAAACAGGGTGATTGGTGGGGTTTGCTTCATCACTAATGATGTAATCCAATTGATCTTCCCTATAAATTCTTCTATGCTCTCCCCCAAAACAAGAATAGTAGCATAAGAGATATCCATCTACAAGGTTACCCCAAGTCTTTTTATCCAGGATCTTGACAAGAGCATACCAAACTTGGGGGAAACATCAACAACTACGATATCCATAAGTATACTCTTCATGGGCAGTTGAAATAAGGTCACCACCATATCCTTAATGAATACAAGACATTTGACTTTTCTGGAGTCAAAATAATATAAGTCATGATAGGTCTTTGTGACTTCTAACCCAAGTTCATCCATAACAGATTTTGGCATAAGATTGTGGGATGCCCTTGAATCCATGAGACAATTGTGTAGCACCTTATCATGTATATTCAGTGAAGTATGGAAAGGTGGGGATGAGTCATCTCTGTCTTCTATCAAAGGACCTAAAATCAATGTTGGTTTTTCATCTTCCAGATTTATGGAATCAATGGCAATTGGAGATGATTCTGGTTGTAACATTTTGGATAAATATTTTTTAAAATCCTCATTTTTTATCAATTCCAAAAAAGGTACAAGGATATTTATTTTATGGATCTCAGTCTCAAAACTAAAGGAAGGGGAAGGCTTCAAGACCTCTTTGGTTTCAGGATGAGGATCTCTGATCAGAACTTGTGGGTTTTGAGAGTCTTTTTCCTTGCTTCTCACTGTCACAGCCTTGACAGAATCTTCTTTCTAAACAAGTTGATTAGGGGAATTTGTTTTTTCTACATTCTTCTTAGATCTCAGATTATATCTACTAGGATTTTCCTTTCCTTTCTCTCCCTTTCTTAGCTCATTAATTTGAATATCCATTATGGATTGCTCATAAGAGGATTGAGTCAAGTGTGGGGATGGGGAAGTATCACCTAAACAGTGAATCTCAGGATCAGCTTCAACCTCCTCTTCTTATTCATCTGCCACTAAATTATTTTGAAAAGGAGCTTGTACCCTTTGATCATCTCTCTCTTTGTTTCTAGGATCCCTAGGAAATATTTGGGGATCATTATTTGGTCTCCTGTAGTTACCTCTGTTATCATTTTTTTGATCATTTCTATATGTTTGTTTCCCTTCTGATTTTAATTTCTCAATTTCAGTGGAGAGATATTTTACTAATTTTGTCAACTCATCTACTTGAGAATGGACAACAAAGGAATCAGAAATTGAAGCTTCAACTTTTTTTTTTCTCCTATCCCTATAAAATGTCCCCCTCAGTTTATCTGATGCCACTATGTTGGATTCTACCTCTAAGGCAACATATTGCATATGAACCAAACAAGGTGACCTTCTTTCTCTCAAAAGGAGGCAGAATTTAGAATCAAAAGCACTCGCATACGTGAATTTTTCCATGGTTTAAGTGGGTTTGATATCATCAGGTATCTTCTTGTACATTTTGTTAAATCTTTTAGAAAAGTTAGAGACAAACTCTCCTTCTTTCCTTTTCAAAGATCCAAATTCGGTGATGTAGTACAAAAAATATTTTTGTCACCCCAATGCCTCAATACCAGTAATGGATCCAGGGTCCAAAACCCTGAACCACTTCCTAGCCTCAGCAAATAGGCTTTGGATGAAAACCCTCATCCAAACATCTTCATTTTCAATATTTTGGTTATCTGTATAGCTGTAGAAAGCAACAAGATGTTCCTCAGCTGTTACATCTTCTTCTCCCATAAAATTAGGCATGTATTTCAAATAATCTCCAAGGGGAAGAACATTTAGTGGTTGAGGTAAAAGCAGAGGAACATATCTTGAAGCCACTATAGAATCCATACCATTAGTAGGGGGGTTAACAACTGCCATTTTAATTTGGATTCTTGGTGAACAAGAAGGAGAAGGAGACTTGACTGTATGTAGACTAGGAGAGGAAGGAATGGATGAAGGGGGGGTTTCAATTTTCACAATAGGAGGCTGAGTCTTTGAAGAGGATGGTAAGTTTTGAGAGGGAGATGAATTTTATACTTCTTTGGAAGCAAACGTTTTAACATAAAGAGGTGTAGCAAAACCTAAAGTAGGGAAATATTCAAAACTATCAAGATTAAAACACTTCTCAATATCAGGGGAAGAAAATATATCAATGTTTTCCTCTTTCAATTCAGTCTCAAAGGAAGAGTATTCAACATGAAACTCTTCAAAATCAATATTTTTAGATACTTCAGCAGAAGATAAAGGAAGCTTACTTGATAAAACAACTAGAGTATCAAGAGTAGAATCAGGCAATTGACTAGAAGCACTTGTAGCAGTAGAAAAAAAAATAAATTGGGAAGCTTTTCCCTTCTTGATAATATTCTCTGGGTTAGCCTCAGGTGGTACCAAAGGTAGTTGTGGATTTCATCTCGTACGTCTACCTTTAGGTTCCAAAGATGAAACAATGGAGTCGCCAGGTGCAGTCTGCAATCTTTGAAATATTGAGTTCTAATGCACCTTTAGAACTAGAGTACTGTGTCATTTTAATCCCAGGGAAAAGTCTTCAAATCGTCCCTGGCAATGGAGCCAATAATGTTATCACTAGGATTCACCTTTAGATTGCATGGAAGGCAAGCCCAATACCGTCAATTTATATGTGAATGAAAGAGTGTTTTAAAGGGTCAAATGGAAAAGGACTCAAATGGTAATGTTCTAACTCAGACAATAGGGCTAGCATGCACTAGCAATTAAGGTCTTGGATAACTTCTATCAATAGTTTGGGAGTAAGTATGAATAGAGGGAAGACTTGAGTGAGAGGAGTGTAGGGACTACTACAAACATTAGGTCTACAAGAGTCTAAGGAAGAGAGTTTCTAATCACAAGATATTCCTGACATCAGAAACTAAGGAAGATAAATAAACATCATGATAATATAATGATAAAACATACACCATAACATTACCACAATAATTCATGTGAATCATTCGAAGCATGAACATTTAGCATCAGAAGCAAATAGACTGAAAGAGAAGTTGATTTCTATTAGCCAAAACGTCTTAAATCTAGTACATCACTAGATCATAGTCACTTCATCAAAATATTACAAGTAAAGGGAGCCTTGCTCGACCATTCGAACCTACTAAAGAAATTTAACTATCTATTTATAACAAGAAAGGGAGGAAACAACTGGAGGTACCATCTGGCTCGTTTCCCTTGAAAATCTCTAAACATTTATTTGTTCTAACAACTAGAATAGCAACCTATGCTATAAAACAGGGAAATGTTGGCGACTAATCTAATCATGCTTCTAACCACTTTGATCCTCTTTTGTTTCTCATCTCTTGTTTTTCCATGTGTCCCTTTGGAGCCTATAGTTGTCCTCAAAAAGCCAGCTACTACTTCTGTAACTTTCTCCATCATCAACTTAACCAAAAATTTGTTGGCCTAGTCCTCCTAGATTCCTGGTGTTTGCTGGAAATTTCCTTAGGTAGAAACTCTGGGTAGCACACCGTAAAAAAGAACATGGAGAGAAGGTAGTGCCTGTAGGTAGCACCACGGTGCTACATATATGTGCCAACATTGGTCCTCTACTAAAATATTAGGTACCACCCCTGTGTTGTGCCTGTGTGTAAACCTGCTCCCTACCAAATATTACGTAGCACCTGTGGGTAGCACCACTGTGTTGCACCCGTATGCCGATTCTATTCTCTGTGGAATATTACATAGTGCCTTTACATAGCATCACTTATGCTACGTCTCTTACAGGTTTGGGTAACATTTCCAAAATGCAACGCCTTTCAATCTTGAATATGTACATAGTAGTGTGTTTCCTTTCATGATGACATAACCATTTTACTTAGGTGCCTTGACCGTACCATAGGTAATTCCTTTTACCACTGGGTGAAGCTATCACTTAGAAAAAAATCAAAATCCATATAGATAAACGCCTAGAAGACTGTATAGATGGCATAACTAGTATGTGCATACAGTTAACGCTCCCGAAAAGGAACAATTCTAAAAAATGGGGCTTACCATTACCAACTATTTTGTCATTTTAACACTTAGCCCCACACTCTTTCTGGTAGAAAGAGCATCTTCAATTGGCACAACAGACTTCTTTTTCATAGCATTAACAAGATTCTTCTGTGTAGTTGTGCTCTCCTTAGTTGTTGTTTTATCATCCTCAATGGCAGCTTCAACCAACGCCTATAAATTCCTTTGGGCTACCTCATCTTGAAAGTGTTTTAGCTTTGCCTTTAACTTCCTATTCTAAGACTAAAAGCCTATGTTCTATTTGTAAACATTCTCCAACTATTTATGAAGGGGAAGAGCTTTTCTTGCTGCAAACCTTGCCAAGTCAAGGGTATGATTGTAGTCAGCCATGAGCTCTTCAATTTGATTCAAGTGGACCTTGTCTTCTTCTTTAAGATGAGCTATTTCTTTCCTTGCATCTCTAAGTTGCTTGATAAGCCTTTTGTAGGTCTGACTGTCAGGAGGGATAGTGGCATGCTCAGTCTTAATAGGCGCTTCCTTAGACTCCTCTTCCTCCTACATGGGAAGTGTTTTGTCCACCTCATCAAGTTTCTCAGTGGCCTTACTTTTACCCTTCTTTCTCTGCATAGTGGTTTCTTCATTTCTTACCACAGGCTCCTCAAAGTGTTTTACAGGGGTTTCCTCTTTTCTCTCCAAAGGTATTTTAGTACCTTTACCTTTCTGTACAAGGGATTCTTGTTTTCTTTCAATAGTATTCTTAATGCCTTTCTCAGAGGTCTCATCTCTCTTCTCCAAAGGTCCTTTACCACCTTTACCCTTATTCTTTTGTATAAGGGTTTCTAATTTCTCGTCTATAGGATTTTCAATATTCTTCCCCTTCTTATTTTGAATAGGGATCTCTGGTAAGGAATTCTCTCTATAATCCTCCTTAGGAATTGATGACCTTGTGAAAGTTCTTTTACCTTCGATTTCAACTGCTGGAGGAGAAAGGGAAAAGAGAAGCTTCTTCCCTCTCTTATATGCATCTTTGGTAGAAGGAGGCACCTCTTCTAATCCTGGTGGAGGAGGTGGTGAAAAATATCTGTGTGGAGAAGGACATACTTCCTCCTCATCTTTAATGACCTTTTTGTTGACCTCTGACACTTGAACAGGGGATCTTCCCTTTCTCTTCCTACTAGTCCTTGCTTTGGTAGAACTGGTAGGTGATAAATAACTTGACCTCTGTGATTTAGGAGTGGGTGCCAGATCCAACTTAAAATGAGAGGTAACCAGAAAATGCTCCCATGAAATATCTTTCTTGCCCAATTCCTCAGATACTAACATTCTGATTAATCCAGAGTGGAAAAGACTAGAATCCACATATTTAGATTTGGTATGTGTCATGTCTGACATCTTACCTATACTCCTTAACAAGTAATAAGGAATATTCATCTCAACCTTACTAGTAAAATGTAGCAACAATATTATATGGTACTGGTATAATGTGTTGAATCTCCCTTCACAAGTAAAACATCTATGTATGATCTTCAGTAGTATGTCAAATTGTTCAATCAATTGGCTCCTTGGAATACTTTTGGACAGTTCATTGGCTTGATATTCAGGTTTGAAGATATATTTTTCATAAGATGAACCCAAATCCATTTCTTTGAACCACCTTTCACCTGTAATGGGGATCCTTGTTGCAGCTGAGATGGAGGCTTCATTCACTTCAAAGTCCAAATCCTCAACCTTAGTTTTCTTACCATCAAAATGTAATGCAAATTGTCTTGCTACCTATGGATGGCCTCTTTTCATGTTCTAACAGAAGAAAAGGCATCGTACTCTTTGAAAGGACTCTCTTTCCATGGGTTTTGTATTAAAAAGAAGCATGCCCACTGGTTCTATCCTAATTATATTGCCTCTTTTATGTGCCTTCTTCGATTTAGGGGTCTCCATGACTCAAAATGAGGGCTCTTAAAAGGTTTGGTAATGCTCATGAGACTTTGAATTGGGTTTCAAATATGCAAGGTTGACCCTATGCAACTCAGTAAAATGTTTAACTTCGAGATCAAAGGAGGGAGGGGAAGCAACGAGAGGTTAAGCAGTGCCTCTGGGTAGCACAACACAGACACAGAGGATAAACTATTCTAAATATTGCAAATTCAAGAGCTAAGGAAGACAACATAAATCTGACTCATATATGAGCCATGAGGTTTACAGGTCTGAAAAAAAGAGGAGATGAGGCTATCATGCAAAGATGAATCTTTTACCACTGTGAAAACTTAGCAAAATGAAAAACGCAGAGGAGGTAACAGTGGATACTTTCGTAGTAGACACCTATTGATCTCTTCAACACAATATTTTGATGAAAATGAGGAAACTTCGGCCCTACAATCTTGCACATTAGTAATATTTGGTTGACATGTCATCACCTAATCAGAACTGACAAATTCACATAGCGCAACACTATTGCATTTTCAAAATTAGAAACCATTATCAAGGAACATAAATGCAAGATTTTTTGAAGGAACTTTAACCAACTTATGGCACTGAAAACAAGGGATATGGTATCGGTCATGGAAATCATGACTTGGGGTGGTGGTATGATAAACGTGACGGGTGCTACGGAATTTCTTGATGAGTAGGCATCGCTTCCAATTCAAAAATATGATTAGATAGGTAAGCGAGGACAATGAGGCATGCTTGTGAGGTCATGAGTGAGGCGAGAGGTGTGTCACTTCATCCTGATCATGGGAGGTATCGACCTAGGGGCAAATCATGAAAGGGATCAAAAATAATAAACCATGAGCTAAAAGGGTTCAAGGATAAAAAATCAAATTGAGGATCAAAACATGAGCTATGACTCAAAAGTTTAGTCATCCAAGGGGTCCTATCAAACATAACTTTAAAGGGATAAAAAAATTATTTTAAAAAATTTAAAATCTAAGGCTTTAAAAAAGGTAAAAACAAACTAAAAGACCTAAGGCAATTTAGTGTGATAAAACCTTCATTGCGGGCAGATTATTCAGAAATGAATTCATTTCACAGGTATATTTCATTTTTTTTGGACAACATTTTCTCAAAAAATCTGTTGCGTTTGAGTTTTCTTTATTTTCATTTCCTCTTTGTGGATTTGAAGATCTATAGAAAACAATTGAGTTCTATCACAAAAATTCCTATAGTGCTAGATAAACTTCTGATATAGAAACAACCTGCTTCCTCAATTCACAAGACAGATCCTTTGAAGGAAAACCCTCGTCATGAAGCAATACCCAATCAATTTTTACCTGGGAAACAAGATGTTAGTTCTGATTTTATGGAAAATTTTGTGCACAAATAGATTTTTTGCCCTAACCCTACTTTAAAATCAGAGAGTAAATAATCTCACAACCCAAAATGAATTATTCATAAAAGAAAGCTGTGACCTCAAGGCCAATGCACAAAGACAAGTAAAATGTTTGAAGAGGATAGGCAATATTATAATAAAAAAAACCTGCTGACATAGTCAAAGATGTGATCAATTCTGAGATATTGTGATTCGAATTTAGTTATCAATTAAATGGTAATATTGGTTTTTAACATAGTTATGATTTATTGTTATTTTTCTAATTAATCTAGATTGATTTATATTTATGTTACTAATAATAAGTCTGTCTACAGAATCGAGAGAATCTGTAGCCAAGTCAAATCTCATATAAAATTTGGAAATTATTAGTTAAATAAATATTTGACTTGCTCATTTCATATTCTTTCAGGATAAGCTGTATATTATGCTGAGCTCATAAGGTGGAGCATGCTGGGCTTAGTTAATTAGCCATCTCTTTTGGCTTATTTTGTAAATAAGAATAAAACTCTCATAATTTTGAAGATATAGTTTGATATAGAGTGGTTTTTAGACCCTCTATATTTGTAACTGTTATATTTTTTTGAGATCTGGTTCTATCTTAGAAGATAGGAGGTTCAACTTTCATAAACCTTTTTAAATACTCCATATTTTGTAATGAGGAAGGGGGCTAGGATGAGGGAAAGAGATGGACGAGTGATTACATAACTTAATGAAACAACATATATTCATTTTGGCTTTAGCCTTTTGTTTATGATGTTTTCATTTATGTTTTGTTAATCCTATTACATGTATAGGTCTGATATATTTAGACTAAATGATATATTATGTGCAGAGTGTTTATGTTATAAATACTGTCTACAACTTGCTTCTCAAAATATAAATGTTGTGATCATATATTCAATTAAATTGATAGGATTTATCTTTGAGTTTTAATCGAATGATAAAATGCACAGGTTGCTTTCAGATTTATCTTTCTGTAATCATGTGTAATCATGAGATCACAAGTTTATGTTTGTGTTTCCTTTTCTGTCATTAAAACCTAGGTTGCTGACTCATGTTCTGAATTTATTTAGAACAGTCACAAGGTCAATTGCAGATTTCTCTCTTGGACATGGCAGTTGGATGTTCTCCACTCATGCAGTTTCTTGGATACACCTCACTAGCTCACTAATAGGTTAGTTCCTTTGTATTTTTTTTGTCATTTACATATCATTGAAACTAGAATGTATGGTTCATCTTTTGACTATCCACACATTTATGTTTCATTGAATTTTTTTGCAATATTTGTTACATTCATAGAGGAAAAAAAAAAAAAGTTTTAAATGTGATTTCTTTATCTACTTCTTAACAGAAATAATTTTCACAGTTGATTTCGTAAGTTTCGATTAAAGCTTGCAATTTGTAAATGATGTACATAAATGACATTTGTATATTTTCTGTTTAAAATACACTTACAATAGCTATATAAGAGAATATGTATATATATCATATATAGTTGTTAGCATTAGTTTAGTTATCCCTTTCCTTTTGTTTTTATTTTAGGATTTTAGATTGGCTAACAGAGCCATTAAACCCGTTGGAACGAGTTACACCAAATGAATTGGGTTACTTAGACAACCCCAGACCAAAATCATTATTCCAATTGATGTACGATCAATTTTGTCTGTCAATAAATGGCACTAGAAGGAGGGCCGACTGACAAGCTGGCCTTGTAGGATCCTTTATTTCGAATGTAATTAATTTTCCCATGGCTCCCCAAATCACTGTGTTGGAACATGCTTTCCACTTCTCATTACCCAATGTTCCTAACGAGACAGTCTTCTGCTTGTCCAAACTCACCTTTGATGGTGGGGGCAATGTATCTTCTAAATACCACCTTAACAAGTTTTGGTGCAAATGCATCAAACATGACATTTCTAATTTAAGAGTTTTATGCAGATTGTTCTCGTTTACTTTTAGAGGTCAGATTAAACATTGATTTGATTCTTTTCCAGCATATCACATTTTTTATTGGTTTCAATTTGTAGATGAATTTTTAGATCCTTTTGAAATCTATGATTATAATCAATTATGTGAAGAATTTCAGACTTTGCTAATCAATGGTGATTCATCTTCAGAAGTATTTTCGACAAGAATATATCATATTCTCTGTAAATTTAATCTCGATGACATGTCATTTGTATTAAATATCCTCTATGATACTTGCATCCCTTTCAGCCAGTCATATTCAATCGTGAATGATGAACCAGATACAAATCCTATCACTCAATTGCGAGAAGAATGTTGTTTTCGGGATGAGAAGAATCCTTTCGAAAATTTTGAACAAGCAAAGGAGGCAGAACCTATTGAAAAGGTCCTTACTGACAATCAAACTTGTTTTTCCTCTGAATCATTGTATACTCAGTCCTCGACCATCATGGAAGAAGAATTGATGTTGGGTCAACATGAATGTCCATATTCTTCAAACTCTTTCTCTAATCAATTCTTAAACTCAGTTATTGAAGAACACTTAGGTGAGGAAAATAATCTTAAGTATTCTAACATCCCCAATAAATTGATTAGAGATGTAAATCTGCAATTGGAATAAGAAACATTAAACCTTCATCCTCAAAATGTACTTTATCCATAGGAAAGACTAGACATTTGTCACGAATGTTTTGAATTATCTATCATACAAGGCACAAATCTAGATGATTATATTATGTTAAAGAATTTATCACCAAGACAGAGTGAAAGTTTTAAAGAAAGTGAAGAGAAATGTCTTGAGAATACCATTGTTAAATATCATACCTCAAGATATTATTTCATGTGCTTATTTTTTATTCCTTTTACTCTTTATATCATGATCTCTTCTTAGATTTTGGTGGACTTAATACTTTAACCACAACATCCTACTCTTTTCCGCCACAATAATATCCTTTTGATATGCCAAGATTTGGTGAAATTAATTCCAAACATAACATTTATAAAGTCAGATTTGATGATCTTTCACTTTCATCACTCACATGGGAAAAAGACATGTTGCGAGATGATTTGACACAGTTTATTTTTGAAAAAGACAATGCACTCTCTCTTATGGAGATCAAACATTCTATGTTGCATATTCATTCTTTGATTAGCTTGAATTTTAATGTTTATGCTTCACATTTTGAAATGATCAATCTCATCAAAGGAAGCATTCAAACCAATAATATAATTGATGTCACGAATCCTCTTATGATGTGTTCCCTATTGATATATTTGTTTCACCAAAGTCATAGTTTTCATCCTCATTTTTTTGATAGGATCTTAGGATGGCTTGAATATTCGTATATAAAAAATCTTCAGAATAAAGATAAAATTGTGCTTGATTTCCTTTTACCTAAATATCTAGGAAGTAGGCATGACATATTTCTCTTAGATCCTTCATGTGAAGAAATTATTGAACACTTAGAGAATTGTTAGGAGGATGGGGAACTTCAGCCTTGGCTGATGGTTATGTTAGGTCCCTATAATCTTGCCAAGTTTTCCAAACTTACTTACACTCTTCCATGCCATTATGACTCATGTCACGACAAAATTGTTGAATGGTTGGAGGATTCATACATCAAGAAATCTCAAGGGAATGGTAAGATCATGCTTGCTTTGTTTTTAAATGATGATTATGAAGGTAAGTATGATATATTTCTGTCATTTTTTGATATACTACCATTCGTTTTAGTAATATTTGATTTTGTTTCCATTGCAGAATTGGAGTTACTCCGATGGCTACATTGGAGGAATGATTTCACATAGTATTTTGATTTGTTTAGTAGTTAGAGTAAGTTTAGGAGTAGGTTTTTGTTTTAGCTTCATTTCTCACCATTTCTCTTTGCAATAATGCAGTTAAAGAACACAAGTGGGTGCACCAAGAGAACCATCATATGATTGTTGCCAGGGAAGTCCACTTTGACCTTTTTATCTCGGCTTTTCGTTGAACATTTCTTTTCAAGAACGCATTATGATCATGAAAACTTTAAATGGAAAGTAAAGAGATATGTAAATCTGAACTATCAATTCATCCCTGAACCGATTAAGACTGCACTCATATTAATGAGGATTTTTCTATTTTCTTTTCATCTCTCAAGAGATTTTTCGCGTGATGATTCTAGATCCACCTCTCTGTACATATATATATATTTTTTTTTAACTTTTCTTTTGGTTTTTGATTTCAGTTCTTTTCATTTTGTGTGTTTTCATTGCTTTCTGAATAAACTTATGTCTGTGTCACCTTTTAGTTCATGAAGGGAAACAAAAATGACTCATTATAAAGCAATAGTCAAAGTCTTTTTAGAGCATCAATTTTGTAAATTACTGAAACATAGACTAGCTAAAGAAACTTTATGTTCAAAGTTGGTTTCCTGGTTTCACTTTAATCATGAGCATATACGAGCATCATTAAAGATCTTTACGCTGTCCTTGTTTTTAAAGAAAACAACTCAAGTATGCCTTCTTGTCCTTGAAAAATTAGTCTCATCAGAAAACTAATTTCAGATCATAATAAAGGTTATCAAGCAAAATATTAAAGGCTAGAAAATATCAAGTATTCTGAAAACTGAAATTTTCAGCATCATCCCGCTCTTCTGAAGATCATTTAATTTATGTCAAATTGTAAACAATTTCTAGAGAGTTGTGGGAAGTGTCTGTAAACCCTCTGAGATACTGAACATGTCTGCTTGAAGTGGGTAAATGCATGCATGATTCCAAGACAACTTCACTGGGCTACTGAACAGGCCTGCTAGAAGTGAAACAATGTCGGGTTCAAGAAAGTTATCAGGTATAAATTTTGATATTGATCATGAGTGCCCTTCATTTTTAATTGAAATCTCTTAGACAGGGTAGAGGCGTCAGAGTGGGTTAATTGACATCCCTGTTGAGGATATGGACTCCTATTGGTAGAAGTAGCCCTATCAACAATATTAGAGCCATTGGTTTGAATATTGTACTCTCATAATTAAAATTTGTCACCGGATCTCATTTGAACAAAAAGACATCTGAAGTTGGACTGTGTGATAATTGTTGGAATTTGATTGAGATGTTTGAATTCCTTTAGCTGTTCTTTGATCTTTAATCATTATGATCAGTCCTAACATGAACTCATTGGTGATGCATAGATAACTGCTTCTCCGAGTAATTCACCATTGTTGGCAACCCTACATGATTTTTTCTTTTTTAAATCACAAATGGAAATTCCTGTAGCTGCCTACACCTCATTCTGTAAATGTTGCTATTTGAAGGTGACTATTCGGTTGTAAAGAGGATGTTTTGATTATTTATTTTTATCTTGCGTTTTAATGCTTTATTCATGACTGAAAGAATGAATGAAGCATTAAAACTGAAAATTGTATTGCAATTCTATCCAAGGCTTGGTTTTTAAAGATCAATGGGCCTGCATCTATTTCATTTTAATGATTTTTATGAGCTTATCATATACCAATGAAATACTTATGTTGAGTTTCTCTTGGACTGTAAGATAATCTTTTGGATACTTTGTCAATATACCAAGAATCGATTGACATTTGGACTATAATCTTGTTCATTTAACATTCTTGGTAAATCAACTTGGATTTTAATTTTTTGATTTGCATTTGGATTGTAAAAACACATCCTCTCCTAACCTTTGGAAATCGAGTATACCCATTACATGTCATGGAAATTAAACGCACCTGGAATGTACCCTATACTTCATTTTAGTTGGCAATTTGGATTGACAAGCCTCTCATGTCAAACCAAGGTCTTGTGTGATGCTCTGTACTCAAGACGTTCATTACCAGAAACATCTGAATTTCATGACAGAAACCCTTATTTCTTATGTTATGGTTGCACCAGTGTGTTCCTAGTTTTGTTCAAATGATTTTAGCTCAGACTTTTCTCTTACCAGTACCATCTAAACCCATAGTTGTTTTGAGTCGCTCTTGTTACAATCTGAGAAAACCCGTAATTGCATGCTAGAGACAGGTTTTTGTGGGAGTTATTTTGAGAAAATCGTTACGATTTAGATCAAACCCTTTAAAACCCATTTCATAAATGAGCACATTTACCTTCAACGTGAGAAGATTATTCCGAAACGAATTCATTTCACATGTAGGTTTCATTTTTTTTTGGACAATATTTTCTGAGAAAATCTATTGCGTTTGAGTTTTCTTTATTTTTATTTCCTCTCTGTGGATTTGAAGATCTGTAGAAAACAATTGAGTTCTATCAAATACATTCCTACAGTGTTGGATAAACCTATGATAGAGAAACATCCAATTTCTTCAATTCACAAGCCAAATCCTTTGAAGGAAAACCCTCATCATGAGGCAATACCCGATCAGTTTTTACCTTGGCAACAAGATGTTAGTTCTGAGTTTATGGAAACTTCTGTGCATGAATACATTTTCTTCCCTAACCCTACTATAAAATTAGACAGTAAATAATCTCACAAACCAAAATGAATTTCTCATAAAAGAAAACTGTGAACTCAAGGCCAATGCACAAAGACAAGTAAAACATTTGAAGAGGAAAGGCAATATCATAATAAAAAAAAAATGTTGATAATGTCAAAGCTGTGATCAATTCTGAGATATTGTGATTCGAATTTAGTTATCAGTTAAATGGTAAGATTGGTTTTTAACATAGTTATGCTTTATTTTTATTTTTCTAATTAATCTAGATTGATTTAGTTTTTTGTTACTAATAATAAGACTGGCTACAGAATCAGGAGATTCTATAGCCAAGTCAATTCTCATATAAAATTTGGAAATTATTAGTTAAATAAATATTTGACTTGCTCATTTCATTTTCTTTTAGGATAAGATGTATCTTATGCTGATCTCATAGGGTGGAACATGCTGGACTTAGTTAATTAGCCATCCCTTTTGAATTATTTTGTAAATTAGAGTAAAACTGTCATAATTTTGAAGATATAGTTTGATATTGAGTGTTTTTTAAACCCTCTATATTTGTAACTGTTAGATATTTTTGAGATATAGTTCTATCTTAGAAGACAGGAGGTTCTGCTTTCATAAGCCTTTTAAATACTCCATATTTTGTAATGAGGAAGGAGGCTGGGCTGAGGACAAGAGATGGACGAGTGATTCTAGAACTTAATGAAACAACATATATGCATTTTCTCTTTAGACTTTTGTTTATGATGTTTTCATTTATGTTTTGTTAATCATATTACATGTATAAGTATGATATCTTTAGACTAAATGATCTATTATGTGAAGTATAAACATGTTATAAATAATGTCTACAACTTGCTTCTCAAAATATAAATGTTGTGATCATATCTTCAATTAAATTGATAGGATTTATCTTTGAGTTTTAATTGAATGATAAAATGCACAGGTTGCTTTCATATTTATCTTGTTGTAATAATGTGTAATCATGAGATCGCAATTTTATATTTGTGTTTCCTTTTTTGTCATTAAAACCTAAGCTGCTAATTCATGTTCTGAATTTATTTAGAACAATCACAAAGTCCATTGCATATTTCTCTCTTGGACGTGGTAGTTGGATGTTCTCCACTCATGCAGATGCTTGGATACACCTCACTAACTCACTGACAAGTTAGTTCCTTTGTATTTTTTCTGTCATTTACATACATTGAAACTAGAATGTATGGTTAAGCTTTTGACTATCCATGCGTTTATGTTTCATTGAATTTTTTTGCAAGATTTGTTACATTCATAGAGGAAAACAAAAAGAAGTTTTAAATGTTCTTTCTTTATCTACTTCTTAACAGAAGTAATCTTTGCAATTGATTTCATAAGTTTCAATTAAATCTTGCAATTTGTAAATGATGTACATAAATGACATTTGTATATTTTCTGTTTAAAATACTCTTACAATAGCTATATAAGAGCATATGTATATATATCATATATAGTTGTTAGCATTAGTTTAGTTATCCCTTTCCTTTCATTTCTTTTTAGGATTTTAGATTGGTTAATGAATCCATTAAACTTGTTGGATCGAGTTACACCAAATGAATTGGGTTACTTAGACAACCCTGGATGGAACCCATTCTTCTAGTTGACGGACGATCAATTTCGCCCATCAACAAAACCCAAAGTGGAAGAAAATCACAAAATGCTTTTTCTTATATGTCTTGAAGAATTACATTCATTAGAAGCACCAACTTCCTTTTTTTTCTAGTTGCAATTGAAGGGAGGCTCCAACCCCCTAGTTTCCCAGGCTACAACCTAAGGGAAGCTCCAACTCCCCAATTCTTTGGCTACAACCAGAATGAGGCTACAACCCCCTCTGTTCTTCGGCTACAACTGGAAGTTGGATACAACCACCTGTCTTTGCCTCGTCCAACCACCCTGACATATAAGTAGAATTATGGCACCATTGTCACACTATCACTCTAAGATATGTTGTTGTAAACCTGTACCAATCAACCTTCACCAAACAACATGTACCAATAAGTTGAACCATGCATCAACCATGCATCAACTTGTACCTGAACCTGTAATGAACTTGTACCATAAACAAGTGCATCAACCATGCATCAACCTGTACCATGAGCAAGTGCATCAACCAGGGACCAAACTTGTACAAATAACATGTCACAACAACCTATCCAAACAACCTATTAGAACAACTTGTCTCATCAATCTTATCAACCAAATTAGATCTACTCACCATGATCAATCAACAAGACAACTCTCAAAGATGTGCATCAACCAAGCATAACACAACAACTCATAATCATCTCCAATATCAATATGTTCTTCTAATAATATATCAATACAAGTATGCTACATCATCCACAAACCATGTGTCAACAATACTACTAACAAGTGCCTCCAACCATGTACCAAGTGTGTACCAATCATGTATCAACTACTCATCAACTATGACTCATCAATATGTACCANCACATACCTGCAAACCTGTAACATACCCAGCCAACCACAAGCTGGGGTATGCTACCTGCAAGCCCACCCTTAGACTTCTTTCTCATGATGATACCTTATTTATATATTAATGATGCATAAGATAACAAATTTAATGACATGCACAACAATATCCAACAAGCATGCATAATCTAACGATTATATTAAATAATAATTAAATATGCATAGTGGAAATACATTCATACACATGTAAATGATAATTAAATTACATAGTGGAATACATTCATACACAAATAATAATATCATGACAGAGAGCACTTATCTCTATGAAAGATGCACTGACTAGATACAAACCAAGAACATTCCACCCAACCTTAGACACCACTAGTCCAAATCTCAACAGTGTTGGGTATGTGTTATATTCTTTGCATGTGTGTGTGTGGGCACATCATATTCGACATGTGCATCTAACGATCCCTCATAGTAGTTCTCTGCGTGTTTCGTGTGCATTAGGCACTTTCCTAGGGGGGTCCCAGGGGGGGAAGTTATGCCCCCCCCCCTAGTTTCTCACAACGTTCAGCATTGGGCGTAGCCCAAGGAAATGCCCCAATTTTTTTATTTTGGGTGGTTTTTGCTATTTTTAGCGGTTTACTAAAAATAATCCCGGTTTTAGGGATTAAGGTTTTGGTATCTAGGGAATACCTAAAAAAATTGTATATATTTTATAGTGAATGCTGAAATTCGATATAATGAATATAAGAAAGGTTTTCTTGGTTGAGGGTTTCAGGTATAAATCTCTGTGTACTATGTGAATGAGCCATTGAATAAATTTTGTTTTTCTTAAGAATCTATAGGCATTGCTTTACTTCACAGGTTTAAAACTTACATGTGGTATTAGAGCTCATTTTTGGCTTCAAAAGGATGCCTTTGTTGTTGAGGGTTTGTCTCGGTCTTGATAGATCAAGTTTATCTTGGGTCTGTGATAAACCTGGGTTTAGTGGGAGCTTTTGCAGTGGTGATTTGAGTGCAAAAAGAGGAATGGATAGTTCTTCTAGAATCAAGATAGAGAGGTTCAAGGGTAAAAACTTTGAGCTATGGAAGATGAAGATGGAGGACCTTCTAGTAGAAAAAGAACAATGGATCGTTGTGGACCTTGGTACACAGCCAAATGGTATGCAACCTACTGGCACATAGACGACTGGTACACAACCTACTAGTGCACAAACTACTAGTACACCACCTACTGGT
>JASDQU010504736.1:16530-38438 GCA_032191745.1 Picea mariana | reverse complement strand
AATTGTTTAAGCATGGTAACAACTGATTCACCCCCCCCTCTCAGTTGTCCAACAAGGAATGGTTCATTGCTACCCTCTTGGGACACATAAGAGTTCCTATGATGCAACAAAATATTACTTCGCAGGCTGAGGCACTAGAAATCACCATGAAGTTAGAATCAACCTCGATGGGAGAATCCAGCTTAGGTATGAGTCCAATATTGAGCCAGCTAACTAGTCTATCACTACAGGTTGAAGATATGAAGAAAGACGAGGGAAAAGATAAAAGAAAATACATCTGGTGCATCAGATGAAAATTAGAAGGCCATGACAAGGAGCATTGTCCCCTATTCCATGAATACTTGGCCTATGGAGCTCTGAGCCCCTTGAAGCAAGTTACCCTATCCTAGTATGAGGTATGTAGAAATAGACATCGCCCTGGTGGATGTTACTATCTGCAAAAATATGTCCAGACACCCACAAATATGTATTGCACATTTTGTAAGTTGGTAGGACATGATGACAGGGATTGTAGGGATTACTATATCATTCATGAAAGGTCACGGGATATATACAAATTTCAAGGTGAAGTAAGCACTACATAGTATAACTCCTAGGCTAAACTTCAAGAGAGACGGGGACCTCAACAAAACTCACAAATACAAATAATCAAAGAAGAAACTTGCAGAGAAGATCCCAGATTTTCTATTATCACTAGAGGAGGCGTTGTTACAGGAGAGGATAGAGTGATCCAAGGAAAGACTACACAAGAATCAGGAGTCAAGAAATCTACAGAGAAGACACAAGTGCTTGATGCAAAGAAAGAAAGACAAATCTTTGAGGAGGCAAGAAAATAATTTGGGAGAGACCAAGGTTCCTCATCGAAGACATGACCAAAATTAAGAGAATGTGGAATGCCTCTTGCATTTGTTCAATCTACTTCGCCCAGAGATGGAAAAGAGGTGAGTAAACTTGTCAGTTTCTTGTTTACGTTTATAGAGATGATTAAAGATGAGAAAGCCATACAAGAACTACAAAATTTGGTCAGACAGTATGAGATAGGAAGGTTAGATCCCTTACTGAATATAGCAGTACACCAAGTCTCAAAAAGAAGAAGGAAAAATAAACAACTACACATTAATGCTCAAATTGGAGAGTATGATATAGACTACGTGGTCCTCGACTTAGGGTCGGAAGTCAATGTCATGACGAAGAAAACCAGAGCACTGATGGGAAAACCTAAGTTGACTATTCCCCTATCAAGCTTAGGAT
Source organism: Picea mariana (assembly GCA_032191745.1). Lineage (NCBI taxonomy): Eukaryota > Viridiplantae > Streptophyta > Pinopsida > Pinales > Pinaceae > Picea > Picea mariana. Next base: position 37,187 of record JASDQU010504736.1, on the reverse strand, counting down.
GGCTAACCAGTAGGCAGTAGTCCCATTAGGTAATTTGGAACATGTCCCTATCGACATCGAAGGAGTAAATATGTTTTCAAACTTCAAGGTGATTGAGATAGTTGATGATAGTTGTCCTTACCCTACGTTGTTAGGAATTGATTGGGATTTCAATAATTCCACCATGGTTGATTTAAAGAAAAGAAAAATGACGTTTGAAGGAGATGGTATTAGGGTCATTGCACCTTTAGATCCCAATGAAGGTCATAGATATGCAGAACCCATTAGAGAAGAAGACCACACATATGAACTAGAAAACATATACAAATTAACAGTCAGGGAAAAGGACTACATTAATCCTATGGTGGATGGGAATTTGAGTTGGTGAAGTGACAATGCATGTTCATCGGATTTAGAACAAGAACTGTAGAACTATAAGAACAAAATGTATGAAGTATCTACAACGATATGTGCTAGATTAACCAAAGAAGTTCATTGTATCGGCAGAAAAATGAGTAACTTGCCTACTTTTGACGGTCTGAATCATTTAGAAGCATTATTGGTGAACTTTGAAGAAATTGTACGAACACAAAAAATATTTTTGGCAATGGATGAGGCCCTGAAATCAACTCCAGCGAGATGGTGGGGGACACAAAAAAACAATATTACAGACTGGATACAATGTCGCACTTTGATGACAACGTGATTTTCAGAGCAAGTAGAAAGTTGCGAAGTTAGAAACACACGTCGAAGCTATCAAAAGTACCATGTACAAAGTTGCAAGGAATCCAAGAGCAACATTCCTCAAGAGAATTGGGTGCATAAATTCATAAACACACTGAACACAACCCCTATCAACTGGTACCTAAAAGCAGAATTGCGCTTCATCACTGCAGATTGGGAAGGTATGACCCAGAACTTTGTAACTACCTTTTTGCTTGAAATCCAATATCCTAAAGTAGATCAAGTATTACATATTGTAAGACAAAAAGTGTTCGAGGAGGCACCTAGCCTTCATTTGGAGCAATAAGAGGATGAATGCACTGTGCCACTTCAAAATTTGCAAGGTTGTTACAATATCAATGCAGCCAAAGACGATGATCCAAGGAATGTGAACATCACCGAAATAGAAGGCCAAAGAGACATAGAAGGACCATTATTTGAAATAACTTTCATTGGACAACTAATCAAGATCAAGAAAGTCAACATTGGAATAGATAAGACACCAAAACTTGCAAATGTTGGAGATTATTGGGATGCTGCCACTATTGACAAGATCACAGAGTTGCTACATGAGTATCAGGACTTGTTTCCAACCAAGTTGACCGAGATGAAGGGTATTAAAGGGCCTATGGGGGAGATGAGGATCCCTTTGAAACTAGATGCTAGGCCAGTCAAACAGAGACCTTACATATTGAACCATAAATATAAAGAGAAAGTGAAAATTGAGCTCAACAGAATGCTAGAAGCAGGGATCATAGAACCTATCCAAGTGTTATAATGGATTAGCCCTATGGTGGTACAAGTCAAAAAGAATGGAGAAATTGAGATTTGTGTATATCTCAGGCAGCTGGATGATGCGTGTTTGCATGACCCATTCCCTACACCATTTACTGACGAAGTGTTAGAAAATGTAGGAAGACATGAGGTATATTATTTTACAGATGGATTTTCAGGATACCATCAGATCTGGATTGCCAAGGGAGATCGCCACAAGACCACATTTGCAATATAATGGGGATCCTACCAATATACAACGATGCCATTTTTCTTGAAGAATGCACCAACCATCATTTCCAGAGTCATGGTCGAAGCGTTTAAGGAGTTTTTACATAAATTCATGGAATCATGTTTTGATGATTGGACTATTTTCAACATTTTGCATAATCATATTGAATGTTTAAGACTAATGTTGGATAAGTGCAGGCAGACTCATATTGCCTTAAACCTGAATAAATGAATCTTATTTTCACCATTTGGAGTGATGTTAGGTCATATTGTGTGTAAGCAGGGATTGCTAGTAGATCCATCCAATATTGCCATTATAGCCGATCTACCCCCTCCTACATCAGTAAAACAGTTGCGCACTGTACTAGGACACACTCGATAATACAAGAATTTCATTAAGGGATATGCAAATATTACAACACCCATGGAGAAGATTTTGAAGAAAAATTGCCAGTTTCATTGGACAGAAGAATGCCAACAAAGTTTCGACAAACTGAAACAGAAAATGGTTATTGCGCCTATTCTGGTTTTCCTAGATTGGAGTAAGGAGTTTCATGTGCATGTCGATGCATCTTCCATTGCATTAGGAGTTTTCTTATCACAACCAGAAGCTGGAGACATCGACCACCCATTAGCATTTTCTAACAGAAAGCTATCAACAACTGAGATTAATTACACCACCACTAAGAGAGAAGGATTAGCCATGGTGTACGTGCTGCAAAAGTTTAACCACTACTTGTTGGGAGGAAACTTTAAAATGTTTACTGATTACTCCGCACTGAAATACTTAGTCAACAATCCAATTTTGGGGGGAAGAATATGCGGATGGCTTCTTCTATTTCGGGAATATAATTTTGAGATCGTGGTTAAGCCAGGATGAATGAACAAAGGCCCTGACCACTTGTCGAGGTTGGAACATGGAGAAGATCCTACTAACTTGGAGGATACACTGTCGGATGCATAGTTGCTGGCCATTATAAAAATTGATGATCACTTCACAGAGATAGTCCAGTTCCTGTCAACAAGAATGCCACCTAGTGACTATACAATTATTCAGAAGAAATAGTTGGTAGTACACACTGTAGATTTTTCACTTATATCTGGACAACTATACAAGATGGGACCTGATGAGATATTGAGAAGGTGTGTTATGGAAGAAGAGAGACCATTGATCCTCACAAAATCACACGAAGGCATCGAAGGAGGACAATATGCAGGGAAAGAAACAACACAAAATATTTTCAGGGATGGCCTTTGGTGGCCTACTCTACACAGAGATGCTAAGGATTATTATAGAGCTTGCGATGCATGTCAAAGAGTTGGGAAACCATCTAGAAGAGATGAAATTCCATTAGCACCACAATTGACCCTACAAGCATTTGAGAAATGGGCCTGTTGGAGCCGCCCTTGTTTTATTTTTACCCTTCACAATTTTCAATTTTTGATACTTGAAATCTAAAGATGTCCTTTTGATTTTTCCCCCCCGAAGCTTTGAAAACTCTGCAACCTTGTCGAATAAGAAGCGATGCCTTTTCTACCTTCAAAAACAAGTCCACTTTTGTAAGAACATTCGCTCTTTTTTTTTTATTTCGGGATCTTGCAAATCATATACTTTAATCCTTGAGTTCATACGTCCCGAGTCACGAAACGGTGAAGTCGTTTTCATTTTTCTCCCAAGGCATTAACTAGGGTAAAATATTTTAACTCATGATTTGATGTTGTCGGGGTTTCGCACCTTGGCGTTCGTCAAACCCAAGTTTTTATTTTTATAGCCCCGAGAACCGAGAATGCAAGGTACTTTTGTGATAACCCTGGTCAAGGATTAAAGGCAAAAAGCTAACCATGGATAAATTGGTTCTCGGCGTTTCGCCACTCGGTGCTATCTTTTCGAATGTTATGGCGTCTAAAACTCCGACTCACGAAGCCGCGACTTAATCATAGCATGATTAATTAATCTCTTAATCTAATTTTTTCTTAATCTTAATTAAGTTTAATTATCACCATCTCGCAGTTTCGTGACTCGGCATACTAGTCTCCCAAAATTTTATCTTTGAAGTTCTGAGTCGCGATACGGCGAGTAAAATGATTATGAAATTAATCATGCCTTAAATCATGATTACCTTTAATTAAACTAAAGTCGGTCCTCGCGATCTCGCAAGTTGGAGATTCAAAATGTAAAAAGAAAGTCCACGATGTAGCGAACGACGAGAAATTGATTTGCGTTGGTAATATTCGATAATTTAAGATAGGGAAAGATATATCCTGCGCCCCGAGGCTTACACTTTTCCCGAGGTAGCCATCTCTCTCCCTACTTCGACTGACTGTCAAACCGCCAAAAATTGATGACATTAATGGATAATTAGGGTGAATCCACGAATATAAGATCAGATTTTACGCAATAAATTTGTTTCTAATTGCGATTTGACAGACTTATTTCGAAAAGTACAGAATTTTCAGATATATACATGAGTTTCATTTTGTTATAATGAAAACATTTTTCATAAGCACACAGAGCTCGTCATTTCTGAGTAAACTAATTTCTGCATGTATATGCAGTTCTACCACAGAAGGGAGAAAACACAAGCTTCAGCTATGGCTCCACGGAAAGCAGCAAAGGTGAATGTCGAGGATGCAGGGCAAGGATCAGATAATGTCTCTGACACTTCACCTCAGAGTGGTGGCTCGGTCCCTAGCTGGTCGTTTGTTTCAGATATTCTACAATCTGAGTTGGTGAATTATTCAGACTCCGACGACAACGAAAAGGACGACCTGAACACCAAATACAAGACAATTGTGCAATCCAGAATGCACCGAGTAGCAACCAGACCACGGTTGCTCCCATATTATGATATGAACCGATGGGCAATGGATCACATAGACCTACCCACCAGAACTATCATGAACGACCAACGGGTCACAGTCGGTACTTTTAGACCGGAGCACATCCAAACCATGTATAAGCTCCCGACAACATCTGAATACACACATGATGCTGAATTCCTAGAGGGATTCAAAGAGAAGGAGTGCATCCAGTACGACAAAACCATGCCCGGTTTGATCAAAGATTGGGTTTCGCGCATCGCAAAATTCAGAGAAAATGATCAAGGCGTTTATTCTATTGCTTCTTTGGAGCCACAGTATAAATATGTGGCCATGATGACATGCCGACAATTTGGGAGAGAAGACACATCACATTTCTACATCTCGTGGGTGCCTCTCATGTTTCGGGTCACAAAAGGTTGCTCGTTTAATTGGGCAAAGATACTCTCGGATAGTTTGGCCAACCGGGTCACAGAGTATCAGGAGCAGAAGGAAAACGGGAGACCGTCCTCATTTTTTATGTTTTCATATATCATGGACGCAGTATGTACCATGACACCATTCCCTTTGATGAACTGGGCTTGGAATCCAACCCAAGAAAAACCTGTACATGAGTATCACGAAAAACTGTGGGAGAATAAAGAAGACAAATTCATTTATGAAATTTTCAACTGGGTGATGGTGCCCCTGCACATCGCCATTTTTGGTCACCCACCACCTCACATCTCGGATAGCATTGCTGCAAATCTGAGTGATATAGCGGATTGGTTCGTGGAAGCAGAGTTCTCCTACTTCAGAGTGTTTGGAGCTGCTATTCCCCCGCTTGCACTACCACTGTTCATACCCGACAAGCTAGCTTGTAGCGAGATCGCCCGACAAACAGTGATTGGCGGGGTGAGTAAAGAAATCAAATCATATTCAAAGAAGGTGTGGACATTTTTCCTGTTCGGCTAAATTCTTATTCTTTATTGGATTTCGGGCATGCTAAAGCTGAGGCTGTAGCCCTGGAAGACCTGAGTTTGGTCTCCATCGAGTATAAAAAACATGATCCCCAGAGAATTGTTAGCAATCATTTAGCTAACTGTGGGATAAAGAGGTTTGAACATGAGTTTTCACCCCCGGATTACATTTTTCGAGGGGCGAGGTCTTATGAGGAAGTGCTAGCTCGGATGCAATCTTTAGCACCCGAAGACATAGCCTCTGTTTTGAGATTTCAAGAACACAGAAGAAAAGGTCTTCCTGTTGTACTACGAGGAGGGAGCTCGGGCGTGTCTGAGAAAGAATCAAAGGATGATGAAAGAACCAAAGATGCATCTCCTGGCTCGAGAAAAAGCCAGGACGAGGGGAAGCAAACTAAAAAGCCCAAAGCAGAGGCACATAATCCAGAAACTGAGACTAAGACCCCTAAACCTCTGAAGAAGCACGACCCGGTCGTCACCCCAGGAAAGGAAGCAAAACAAATCGGGGAACCGATCACTTATGTCACCCCCTTACAGTCGACACAAGGAAATATAGAAGAAGGATGGATTTTCAATGAGGAACTGAGGCCTATCAGAGTAGAAGAACTTCTTCCAAATGAGTTCTTTTTTGACAAAAAGAGAAAAGAAGTGGTGAAAAGGGATTTCTACCAGGAGGGAGAATCGACTGCTAAAAAGTTCAAGGTTATGACCAATCGAAAGAACAAAAAGAATGAGCAATTCGCCACGGAGATCGTAGGAAAGCTAGGAGCGTATGCATCAGCGAATCAATTTTTGGTCGGAGTGTTAAAAAATCAGTTCAAAAGGAAAAATCGCATGATCAAGACTCTTGAAGCCAGAGTAGCTTCGACCACAGAAAACGCTAAAGGTCAGGTGAGCAGAGAAATAGAACTGGCCCGACTAGCTGATAAAAATGAAATAGAAGTGCTCAAAGCCAAGCTGGAGCAAGCACATCTAGTGATCCGAGACGATCGAATACAAGCAGGTCAACAAATGACTATGATTACAGAACTGCAGGCTCAGGTAGAGGTCATTGAAAGTAGGGTGATCGATGTCGACGGGTTTAAATCTCGAGCGATCGAGATTCGGAGCAAGATCTCTTCTACACAATAGAGTTTGCTAGCCAAAGTAGGAACAATCCGAGAGGATTGTCTGTTGATGCATCGGGTTTCCGAGAACCTGACTGTCGGAGAGAGAGATGCAGAAGCGGCTCAGGTCACCTTCCAGGATGCAGTGATAGCCACGAACAACAGAGTTTCGGCAGGTTCTCCCAGACTCACCATCTCAGAACAAACTAGAGGTAACATCCTGTTGAAGGATTGGGAGCATAACATTGCCCTAGGCAAGGAACAGGCCCAAAAAGTAACCAATTCATTAGAAGAAGCCTTCAATGCTATAGACGGCGAGCTATTGGGTATGGATAGTGGAGTTGACGTAGAAACATTAATGCAAATGAATGTAGAACAGATCTCGCTCGATCTAAAAGAGAAGGATGAGAGAGATTCAGCCGATATCTCTCAGATGGACAGGGTGGACATGGCTCAAGTTGAGAAGTATTTAATCCAACCTAGCGCACAACTAAGTTCCCTCTACATCGTCGATGCACAAATGGAGGACAAGCTGCAGCAGCTAGCCCGAGAATGTTACTTCACCGAGGCCAGCTGTGAAGCTGAACCTTCGCAGCTCGTATCTCAGTTTGTGGAAAAATGTAGTGCCTGCACCAAATCCGCGTGAAGACAAGCACCTGGCACCAATTGAAAATAGAGTAGGAGAAAGGGAGTGATTGCACTCATCTCGGTTGTAACCGAATTTATGAAACCGTTGAAATTCTAACTGATATGTAAAATTATATAAATATATCACAGAAAGAAGTAAAACAGGCTGGACCTTTTTGTGTCGATTGTAATAGAGCTTTTGCATTCAAGAAGTTAATATAAGAAAATCTAGAGATTCTTGATTCCATCAAGATTGTGTTACAAGTTTGTTTCTTCGTATTTCATGTTTCATTTCATTCCATTATTCATAATTGATGTGCTTAGTTATACTTTAGTACAACCACTACTATAATGAAAGGATTTCGGTTTTCTGCAATTGTTTATTGTCTTTCCTCTGCACCAGCTTTCAGCGGGTGTAAGACCAATCTGCACTTTCAGAATTCTATATGTATTCTTTGCTATGTCAGTTATTTCCTTACTAATTTCCTCTTTTGTTTATATGTGAGTTTTCTCTTTGACAGGAACCTTGCGTTATATGTAGCTAAATGTTTTTCTCTCACCTCACACCCTTTATTAAAATATAATACAGTTATGGGAAAGAGCCTTCCATTTGCATTCCTATTTTATTCTTAAAAACGTAAAATTCTCTTTATTTCGACCAAATCGAGACAGCATTTAATCTTCCTTTAAATCCTTTCCTACTCTTATTGTTCCTCCATGACTGTCCCTGCAGCAACACAGCCTAATCTCGAACCCGGACTATCAAACCAAACGCATATTGTCTTAAACCTTTTTGACATAATCCTTAAAACTACTAATAACTGGGACAAACTTGAACGTTCATGGGCAGCCATTGAACAAGATATAACTACTCAGGAACAGTTGGAAGCTAGACAATGCCAACGTAGAAATCTTCCCTAGTTTCCTTAACTGAAGGTTGATGTTACCCTCTTACCCATCTTTCACTTACTTTCGGATGCCTTGACACTGTACTTTTAAGCCTTAAGTACAGACTCAGGAACAACATCTTTCTGGCGACATTGCCAGGGAGTGAAGTTACAAAATCTTTTCCCTGGGAAAATGACATTTATTTCGTTGAAAGTGTTACTCTTTGATAGTGAACATAGAGTACAGTTTTAAGGATTTTTGAATCTTTCACTTGGCGACTCCATGAAAAAGTAAACTGGCATCCTGTAGAAGGAATACCAGACATAACCCAGATGGTAAGCTGATTACGCCTGTTACTGATCCCGAAAAAATTTTAAAGACTAAAAATCCATTTTTAAAGACTAAATGCCATTCAGAACCTTCTACTTCACGTAGTCCTCTGTTTGATACCGAAGATCTGACGTCAAACTGCTTTGAAGTTAGGAGTGAGATTCATTTGACTTTCCCATCCATACATAAGGGAAAAGGTCCTCTAGAAAGTTCTTCGACCGTTGACATACCATTTTTTCTTTGACAGAACTTCCCGGTCTCGCCTAATTCCAAAGAGTGTGTTACAAACTCATTTTCTTCACCCCAATCAATGGCATCCGCCGGAGGAGGTGGTGGAGGCGCTCCTGGAGGGGGAGGTGGAGGTCAAGGGCATGTCCCTCCTCCCAGAGTATTCACAAAAGTATCTACGAGATACGCCCCCCTGGTTTTACCCGTCCCCCTTCATGATCTCCCTGAAAACTACATCAAAAATATTCCTAAGTTCACTGGGGAGGGAGATCTAATCGTAGCCGAGCATATAAATTTTTTCGACCAGTTCACAGACATCTGTGGTATCAAGCACAAAGATGTCTATTCAATACTCCTTGTCTAGACCTTTGAAGGACAGGTCCGAACTTGGTTTCGGAGCCTTCCTGCAGCTTCTATCCTGACATATGATGCTTTGGAAGATGCTTTCCTCAGACAATGGGGAGAGAGAAAAGATCACTTATATTACCTTGCCGAGTTTGGGTCCCTAAAGAAAAAGAACTCAGAAATAGTCATGGAATTTATTCTGAGATTCAACAAACTGTATAATAAGATTCCATCCGCTGTTAAACCCTCTGAACCCTCAGCCAAAGTAACCTTCGCGGGAGCTTTTGAACCCGATTTCGCACTACTTTTGCGAGAAAGAAGAGGAGCCACCCTAAATAGAATGCAAGACGATGCTGTCGAAATAGAATCTAATATGATGGATTCAGGTAAGTTAAAGGCTAAAGTAGAAACAGTCAACCACGAAAATAGACACTATAGGGATTCAGCAGGTCCTTCGGGGTCAAATAGATACACTGATGATAGGGTAGAGGATATGGCCTGAGTAATTAAAGAACTGTCCAACAAAATATCTAGGATGGAGTTGGACCAGGATAAAGTTGATTCTTCTACTAAAAAGGACTTTAAGAGAAACCCAAATCCTCCAAATCAACACAGACAAATAAAGAACGAGGATCAAAAAATACAAGCTCCACTAAAAAATGAAAATTTTATAGGAGCAAACGACCTCTAAGATTTCAGAGATTCGGAATATGAAGTCGCAAATTTTGGTGATGAATGTTCACAGCCATATCTGACTCATGAAGACTATGAAAAGTCTTTGAATACCCCACAACCTTCTAATGAGGATGAAGAAGGTGATCACACTGATCTCTGTGTATCTCAACTAGAAACAGAGATGATAATAGCTGAGTTTCAACCAAAATACAACCTACGATCTAAGAGTCAGCCCACCTCAACAAATCAACCTAAGAAAATCCTTAAAAGAGGTCAGGATTATGAACCTCCTTCAGAAGAGACCTTGTTACCCAGAAACAAAACCAAGGTAGCAAGCAATCAAGAGTCCGAGGCGAAAAAAGTTGAAACTCAAACACAAGAAACCGAACCAGTAGATAAAGTTACGTCTTCAACTAGGATCACGAGTGATAAAATGATCTAGACAAGTAAGTCGGAAAAAAAAGATTTGGAAATCTCAACCAAAGAAACGGACAAGGTAAACACATCTTTTAGTTTTGAAAATGAGTTAAACAAAATTAAGATACCGATTCCTTTGGTAGAATTAGCTAAAAATCCCGCTTATCAGAAGAAAATTGCCAAAGCGATGGGTGTCTATGAGCTAGAAAGTCAGTCTGATGTTATAAACCTGGAAGATGACAGACCTAATATCACCTTTTATCCCCATTTTGAAGGGTCTAAAGACAACACCACTTCCTTTTATATCACTCTGAATGTATATGATCAGTTGCTACATAATTGTATGTTAGACTCAGGGGCTTCTCATAATGTTATGCCCAAGATTATAATGGACAAGTTGGGTCTCCAGATTACAAGACCTTATGGAAATATGTACTCTTTCGATTCGAGAAAGGTTAAATGTATGGGGATGATAAAAGATCTGGTAGTTACCCTGGCTCAGGTCGCGGTTAAAAGTATCCTGATGGATGTGGTTATCACAGATATTCCCCCAAAATATGGCATGCTGCTATCTAGATCATGGGGAGCCAAGTTGGGGGGTTCTCTATAGTTAGACATGACATATGCCACAATCCCTGTGTTCAGTGGTTAGTTCACTCGGTTTTATAGAGAAACAAGATTAGCGTATACAGTCAGTGACCCTCAAAACCCAAATAACTTTCTCATTTACGTTGCGTACCAAGACCTGGGGAATTGGATTTTGTATTTTGATGATGACTCGGATGGGTGTCCAGAGGAACTTGATATGAAGCAAGAAGATATAGGTCATTTGACAGAATATGTGTGTAACACCGGAGTTTGGAAAATGTATTTCGATGATGCCTTATGTTCTGAAGGGGCAGGTGCGGGAGTACTCTTAGTGGCTCCCGAAGGTAAGTTCATTGTTCTTTTCTCTTACCGACTACAGTGGGACATAGATTACACTAATAATGTATGCGAATATGAAGCATTGATTTTAGGATTAGAGGCTGCGAAAAGGATAAATATAAATAACCTGGAAGTTTATGGTGACGTAGAGCTAATAGTTAAACAAATAAACCGACAATACCTAGCCAAGCATCCCAGACTAAGAACATACAAAAATTGTGCTTGGGATTTGATGGAAAACATTTTCTCATCTGTAAAGGTCTATTTTATCCCTCACGCAGAGAATCTACATGCTGACGCATTGGACAAGGCAGCTTCAACCTTTTCTCCTCCCACGACCGTCAAACTGAAATATCACATTGAAATCAGATACAAACCCTCTATACCAGACAATATCTGACACTGGCAGGTCTTCGAGGATGACGAACAAATCAAGAAATTCCTTGCAGCAGTAGGTGAGTTCTCTAAAACTCATCCAGACCAAGAGAATCAAAACAACCCGATGTGGATTATGCAAGAAGGGGAAGATCATGAAACCTTCTGAGAAAAAATAGCAGATCATCGTATGATGGTCCTTAAAAACAACCAATTTCCGAAAGGTTTAATTCCTTTAGAAATACTTTTCGATCAGAACGATGTACCTGTGAAATCCACTTTGCAGCCCCAACCAGAAGAAGTGGAGGACTGCGATATAGGAACTGAGAAAGAATCCAGGATAGTAAAGATATCTAAGTTCCTCCCTCCCAAAGTAAAAGTCCAATACAGAGACCTACTCAAACAGTACAAAGATGTTTTCGCCTGGTCCTATGATGAGCTTAGAACGTATGACACTTCCATAATTAAGCACAAGATACCCTTGAAGCCCGGGGTCAAGTCATTTAGGCAAAAGATTAGGCAAATTAACCCCATTTTGTTGCCCGTGATTGAAAAGGAAGTTAAGAAGCTTTTAAATGCGAAAATAATCGTACCTCTGAGGTACTCGGACTGGGTGGCAAATTTGGTCCCTGTCAGAAAAAAAGAACGGAGAAATCAGACTATGTGTGGATTTCCGAAACTTAAATAAGTCTTCTCTAAAGGATAATTATCCACTCCCCAAAACGGACCATGTCCTAGAAAAGGTAGTCGGAGCGAATCGAATGTCTATGATAGATGGGTTCTCTGGGTATAACCAAATCGCCATGAATGAGCAAGACAGAGAAAAAACTGCTTTCACCACGCCATGGGGTACGTTCATGTATGAAAAAATGTCATTTGGTTTGATGAATGTGGGAGCTACATTCCAGCGCGCTATGGACATTGCTTTCGTAGGAGAAAGAGACAAGTTCGTAGTCATCTACCTTGACAATTTGACGGTTTTCTCTAAAGTCGATGCAGAACATTTGATCCATCTAAAACAGACTTTCGAAAAATGCCGCAGGTATGGTCTATCTTTGAACCCAAAGAAATCACATTTCGCTATGCGGGAAGGTAAGCTTCTGGGGCATATCGTATCTAAGGATGGGATCAGGATTGATCCTAAGAGGATTGAAGCAATAGAAACTATAAATATTCCCAGAAACGTAAAAGAAATTCAATCTTTCTTAGGTACAATAATTTTTTTACGAAGGTTTATCCTCAATTTTGCTGAGATTGTCAAATTGATCACAGGAATGTTGGAGAAAGATAGCAGAGCAAATTGGATGACCGAGGCTAAAGCATCGTTCCCGCATATTAAAAAAGTCATCAGCGAGGAACCTGTGTTAGCCAGCCCAGATTACTTGAAAGAGTTCCTCATCTTCTCGTTCGCTTCTGAACATACTATCGCCACGGTGCTCGTGCAAAAGGATGACGAAGGCTTTGAATGACCGATCACATTTTTTAGCAAGAGCCTTAGAGATGTCGAACTAAAGTATGACATAATAGAGAAATAGGCGTACGCAATGGTGAAAGTGCTAAAAGCATTCAGAACCTATGTACTGCATTCCAAAATTATCGCGTACATGCCAACCAGTGCTTTGAAAGATATATTGGTACAGCCAAATAGTGACAAAAAATGAGGGCGCTGGCTCACTAAAATACAAGAATTCGATCTGGAAGTCAAGCCGACTAAATTGATAAAGGGGCAGGCTCTGGCCAAACTCTTGGCCGAGTCAAATCTTAGAGCTCTTGATATTAATTGCCTCCAAGGGGAAGATGGAGACGCACCCCTACACGAGCCAGATGACCAGACAAATCCAAGCAAGGTCGAAGAAAAGTTCATATCGTCAGGCTGGTATAAAGACATAGTGTTCTACTTGTTAAACCTGAAATGTCCAAATGAAGTATCACCAGCCAAATGAAAAACTTTAAAACTCCATGCCGTAAAATATTGTATCGCCTAAAATCAGCTATACTGGAAGAATCCACTCGGGTTCCTACTAGTCTGTTTGGTTGAGTCGGAAACCCCACGGGTTATAGAGGAATTTCATGAAGGGGTCTGTGGAGGACACCATGCATGGAGAGACACAACCTATAATATTTTGAGGGCCGGATACTATTGGCCGAAGCTATTTCCAAACGTCAATGCCAAAGTATGCGCCTGCAACCCGTGTCAAATATTCGCTAGAAAACAAAAAATCCCTGCACTACCACTCGTTCCAGTCAAAAATGAGGCTCCATTTCAACAATGGGGACTAGACTTCATAGGGGAAATTAATCCCCATTCCAGTGCTCAGCATAAGTGGATCTTAACAGCCACGGATTATTTTACGAAGTGGGTGGAAGCCATTCCAACCAAAAGGGCAACAGACTCGGTGGTGATCGACTTCTTGGAAGATAACATCTTGTCAAGATTCGGGTGTCCCCGAAATATTGTTACCGACAATGCCCAGGCCTTCAAGTCCATGGCTATGATCAACTTCTGTCAGAAGTACAATATTGTTCTGGATCATTCCACTGCTTATTACCCTCAGGGAAACGGGTTGGTCGAATCATCCAACAAGAGCCTGGTAAACATAATCAAGAAGGTACTGGATGAAAATAAAAGGTCCTGGCATGTACATTTGAAGTACGCATTGTGGGCAAACTGCATCAGCACTAAAAGTTCTATTGTCATTTCACTGTTTCAAATGGTCTATGGGACAGAGGCAGTTCTACCTATAAACATAGCGTTGACAGTAATGAAGTTATGGAAGGATCAAAACGAAGAACCCAATCATGTAACCAAGAGAATTAACCAGTTGATCGAGGTTCAACAACATAGAGTGGAAGTTGATGAGAAAATGCAGAAGTACCAGGACGAGATGAAAGCTTTGTTCGATCTAAAGGAAAAAGATAGGGAATTCCTTCCAGGTGACTTGGTACTAAGATGGAACTCAATAAAAGAGGAAGCCACGAAACATGGTAAATTTGACCACCTCTGGTATGGACCATTCAAGGTCTCTGCCCCAGAGGGGAAGAATTCCTTCATGTTGGAGAACATTGATGGAGAAGTCCTCAGCGCCCCTATCAACGGGAGATTTCTGAAACATTACATAACATAATTAAAAAAAAAAAAAATCGTAAATAAATAAATTTCATGTCTGTACATACGTATATTTTCATTTGAACATTTACTGTTAATTTTTGGTTTTTTGTTCCTAAACTCTCGACACATTTCTAATAAGATTCGCATTTACTTTTTACAGGATTCCAGTTGCAGACGAAACTAGCAGGAAAAGTAATTTGCAGGTCGGTGTCAAAAATAGAGTAGCATAAAACAGGTGATACCTAAAATAGTTTCATAATGCACAAAGAAAGTGAAAAGAAAAGATAGAGGTGAGCTTTCTCAATACACAGGTTATGAAAGACTGTTAAAGAAAACTAAGGTAACATTTTTCAAACTGCAATATAAAAGGTTAGATAACAGGATTATTGCTGGCTTGATAATCTTCGAGTTAAAGTAATTTGAATAAATACACTAAATCTAAAAACAGTCAGTCAGAATAACCATCCCCAAAGACATCTACAAGAGCCAGTCTCGAACTATTTTTGACCTTCTACATCTTTGATCAATAAATCACTGCCCTGTATCCTGCCTGTTTTCGGGTCTAATTTTGACAAACCACCATCTTTTATTTTCTTTACGAAGGAATGAAAGTTTTCATTTTATCTTCCGGAGTCTCAAAACAGATTTTGAAAAGAAAACGGGTCTCCACAACTACTTGATCCCCTGCTAAGCGAAGGAACGTTTAGAGCGATCCTAACTTTCCTAGGTTTTTCAACAGCATCGGAAGAATCAAAGCTTGCTCAAAACAGGATGCCCCTTAAGAAATTATTATTTTCCCCTGTCTCCCTAAGAACGAAGGTGTTGTGAAGGTCAAAGGAAGATTGATACCGAGTAATGAAAGTAAGTTGACAGACCTATGATACAAAATATTACACAGATATCAGCCCTGATATAAACTAATTGCCCCCATCTTCGTGCTCAAAAACTAAATTATAAGACAGGTGGTGAAAGGAAATTCAGAAATGATTGCCCCCACCTAGTCCAGGAAGACGATGAAAGGAAATTCAGAAATGATTGCCCTCGTCTCAGAATTTAAATGCATAAATATTTTCTGAAGTGGTGAAAGGAAATTCAGTGAAAGGGGCCAGACAACTTCACCGGGGTACTGAACAGGCTCGCTGGTAGTGAAGCAATGTCTGAGATATTTGTAAGGCTGTTATACATAAATATCACTCTACTCTAGTAACCAATGCTTTCCAAAAACCTGATCCACACCCCAAATTCAGATGGGACTTCCCATTTTAAAAAAAATATATAATCTCATTCTTTTGATGCAAGCTGAGAGACAAAAGATCTGTTGAATCACCTAGGGTTGTTTTGACTGTCTTGAAACATACCCAAAGTTAGTAGTGGGGAAGGAAAAATTGTGAAAGAGACTACAACTGTGTTTGGAAAGAGTATCTGATTTTGAAAAAACTTCTCGAGGTAAAAAACGAAGTCTTTTCCCCCCTTCGATCCTTTTTCCTTGGAATTTTTCAGCGTGTTTGTGCTTCTGAATACATTTACCCAATATTGGCACATGGTATACTGTTCTTCCCGCCTCACAGGAAGGCGGGATCCCTAGTTGGAGCCTATGTTGGAGCCACCCTTTTTTTATTTTTACCCTTCACAATTTTCAATTTTTGATACTTGAAATCTAAATATGTCCTTTTTATTTTTCCCCCCTGAAGCTTTGAAAACTCTGCAACCTTGTCGAATAAGAAGCGATGCTTTTTCTACCTTCAAAAACAAGTCCACTTTTGTAAGAACGTTCACTCTTTTTGTTTTATTTCGGGATCTCACAAATCAGATACTTTAATCCTTGAGTTCATACGTCCTGAGTCATGAAACGACGAAGTCGTTTTCATTTTTCGCCCGAGGCATTAACTCGGGTAAAATCTTTTAACTCATGATTTGACATTGTCGGGGTTTCGCACCTTGACGTTCGTCAAACCCAAGCTTTTATTTTTACAGCCTCGAGAACTAAGAACGTGAGGTACTTTTGTGATAACCCTGGTCAAGGATTAAAGGCAAAAATCTAACCATGGTTAAATTAGTTCTCGGCGTTTCGCCACTCGGTGCTATCTTTTCGAATGTTATGGCGTCTAAAACTCTAACTCATGAAGCCGCGACGTAATTATAGCATGATTAATTAATCTCTTAATCTAAGTTTTTCTTAATATTAATTAAGTCTTAATTATCGCCATCTCGCAGTTTCGTGACTCGTCATACTAGTCTCCCAAAATTTTATCTTCAAAGTTCCGAGTCGTGATACGGCGAGTAAAATGATTATGAAATTAATCATGCCTTAAATCACGATTACCTTTAATTAAACTAAAGTCGGTCCTCGCGATATCGCGAGTTGGAGATTCAAAATGTAAAAAGAAAGTCCACGATGTAGTGAACGACAAGAAATTGATTTGCGTTGGTAATATTTGATAATTTAAGATAGGGCAAGATATATCTCACGCCCCAAGGCTTTCACTTTTCCCGAGCTAGACATCTCTCTCCCTACTCTGACTGACTGTCAAACCGCCAAAAATTGATGACATTAATGGAGAATTAGGGTGAGTCCACGAATATAAGATCGAATTTTACACAATAAATTTGTTTCTAATTGTGAATTGACAGACTTATTTGGAAAAGTACAGAATTTTCAAATATATACATGAGTTTCATTTTGTTATAATGAAAACATTTTTCATAAGCGCACAGAGCTCGTCATT
Source organism: Picea mariana (assembly GCA_032191745.1). NCBI lineage: Eukaryota > Viridiplantae > Streptophyta > Pinopsida > Pinales > Pinaceae > Picea > Picea mariana. The sequence goes on along the minus strand of JASDQU010504736.1, from coordinate 19,948 downwards.
TCTGAGTAAGATAATTTATGCATGTATATGCAGTTCTACCACAGAAGGGCGAAAACACAAGCTTCATCTATGGCTCCATGGAAAGCAGCAAAGGAGAATGTCGAGGATGCAGGGCAAGGCTCGGATAATGTCTCCGACACTTCACCTCGAAGTGGTGGCTCGGTCCCTAGCTGTTCGTTTGTTTCAGATATTCTACAATCTGAGTTGTTGAATTATTCAGACTCCAACGACAACGAAAAGGATGACCTGAACACCAAATACAAGACAGTTGTGCAATTCGGAATGCACCGGGTAGCAACCAAACCATGGTTGCTCTCATATTATGATATGATCCGATGGGCATTGGATCACATAGATCTACCCACCAGAACTATCATGAACGACCAACGGGCCACGGTCAGGACTTTTAGACCAGAGAACATCCAAACCATGTATAAGCTCCCGACAACATCTGAATACATGCATGATGCTGAATTCCTAGAGGGATTCAAAGAGAAGGAGTGCATCCAGTACGACAAAACCATGCCTGGTTTGATCAAAGATTGGGTTTCGCGCGTCGCGAAATTCAGAGAAAATGATCAGGGCGTTTATTCTATTGCTTCTTTGGAACCACAGTATAAATATGTGGCCATGATGACATGCCAGCTATTTGGGAGAGAAGACACATCGCATTTCTACATCTCGTGGGTGCCTCTCATGTTTCAGGTTGCAAAAGGTTGCTCGTTTAATTGGGCAAAGATACTCTCGGACAGTTTGGCCAACCGGGTCACAGAGTATCGGGAGCAGAAGGCAAACAGGAGACCATCCTCATTTTTCATGTTTGCATATATCATGGACACGGTATGTACCATGACACCATTCCCTTTGATGAACTGGGCTTGGAATCCAACCCAAGAAAAACCTATACATGAGTATCACGACAAACTGTGGGAGAATAAAGCGGACAAATTCATTTATGAAATTTTCAACTGGGTGATGGTGCCCCTGCACATCACCATTTTTTGTCATTCGCCACCTTGCATCTCATATAGCATTGCTGCAAATCTGAGTGATATAGCGGACTAGTAATACGTGGAAGCAGAGTTCTCCTACTTCAGAGTGTTCAGAGCTGTTGTTCCCCCGCTTGCACTACCACTGTTCATCCCTGACAAGCTGGCTTGTCGCGAGATCGCCCGACAAACAGTGATTGGTGGGGTGAGTAAAGAACTCAAAGCATCTTCAAAGAAGGTGTGGCCGTTTTTTCCCGTTCGGATAAATTCTTATTCTTTATTGGATTTTGGGCATGCTAAAGCTGAGGCTGCAGCCCTGGAAGACCTGAGTTTGGTCTCCATCGAGTATAAAAAATATGATCCCCAAAGAATTGTGAGCAATCATTTAGCTAATTGTGGGCTAAAGAGGTTTGAACATGAGTTTTCACCCCCGGATGACATTTTCCGAGGGGCGAGGTCTTATGAGGAAGTGCTAGCTCGGATCCAATCTTTAGCACCTGAAGACACAGCCTTTGTTTTGAGATTTCAGGAATAGACGAAAAGGTCCTCCTGTTGTACTATGAGGAGGGAGCCCGGGCGTGTCTGAGACAGAACCGAAGGATGATGAAAGCACGAAAGACGCATCCCCTGGCCCGGGAAAAAGCCAGGACGAGGGGAAGCAAACTAAAAAGCCCGAAGTGGAGGCACAAAATCTGGAAACTGAGACTAAGACCCCTAAATCTCCGAAGAAGAACGACCCGGTCGTCACCCCAGGAAAGGTAGTGAAACAAATCGGGGAACCCATCACCTCTGTCACCCCCTTACAGTCGACGCAAGGAAATATAGAAGAAGGATGGATTTTCAATGAGGAACTGAGGCCTATCAGAGCAGAAGAACTTCCTCCAAACGAGTTCTTTTTTGACAAAAAGAGAAAAGCGGTGGTGAAAAGGGAGTTCTACCAAGAGGGAGAATTGACTGCTAAAAATTTCAAGGTTATGACCAATGGAAAGAACAAAAAGAATGAGAAATTCACCACAGAGATTGCAAGAACGTTAGGAGTGTATGCATCGACGAATCAATTTTCGGTCGGAGTGTTAAAAAATCAGCTCAAAAGGAAAAATCGCCTAATCAAGACTCTCAAAGCTAGAGTAGCTTCAGCCACAGAAAACGCTAAAGGTCAGGTGAGCGGAGAAATAGAACTAGCCCGACTAGCTGATAAAAATGAAATAGAAGTGCTCAAAGCCAAGCTATAGCAAGCACATCTAGTGATCTGAGACGGTCAGATACAAGCAGGTCAACAAAGGAATATGATTATAGAACTGTAGGATTAGGTAGAGGTCACTGAAAGCAGGGTGATCGATGTCGAGGGGTTTAAATCCCGAGCGATCGAGATTCAAAGAAAGATCTCTTCTGCACAACAGAGTTTCCTCGCCAAAGTAGGAACAATCCGAGAGGATTGTCTGTTGATGCATCGGGTTTCCGAGAACCTGACTGTCAGAGAGAGAGATGCAGAAGCGGCTCAGGTCACCTTCCAGGATGTAGTGATAGCCACGAACAACAGAGTTTCGGCAGGTTCTCCCGAACTCACCATCTCAGAACAAACTAGAGGTAACATCCTGTTGAAGGATTGGGAGCATAACATTGCCCTAGGCAAGGAACAGGCCCAAAAAGTAACCAATTCATTAGAATAAGCCTTCAATGCTATAGATGGTGAGCTGTTGGGTATGGAAAGTGGAGGTGACATAGAAACATTAATGCAAATGAATGTAGAACAGATCTCGCTCAATCTGAAAGAGAAGGATGAGAGAGATTCGACCGATATCTCTCAGATGGACAGGGTGGACATGGCTCAAGTTGACAAGCATTTAATCCAACCCAGTGCACAACTAAGTGCCCTCGACATCGTCGATGCACAAATGGAGGACAAGCTGCAGCAGTTAGCCTGAGAATGTTACTTCGTTGAGGCCAGCTGTCAAGCTGAACCTTTGCAACTCGTATCTCAGTTTGTGGAAAAATGTAGCGCCTGCACCAAATCCACACGAAGACGAGCACCTGACACCAATTGAAAATAGAGTAAGAGAAAGGGAGTGATTGCGCTCGTCTCGGTTGTAACTGAATTTGTGAAACCGTTGAAATTCTAACTGATCTGTAAAATTGTATAAATATATCATAGAAAGAAGTAAAACAGGCTGGACCTTTTTTTGTCGATTGTAATAGAGATTTTTCATTCGAGAAGTTAATATAAGCAAATCTGGAGATTCTCGATTCCGTCAAGACTGTGTTACAAGTTTGTTTCTTCGTATTTCATGTTTCATTTCATTCCATTATTCATAATTGATGTGCTTTGTTATAATTTAGTACGACCACTACTATAACGAAAGGATTTCGGTTTTCTGCAATTGTTTATTGTCTTTCCTCTGCACCAGCTTTCAGCGGGTGTAAGACCAATC
>JASDQU010504735.1:40536-50822 GCA_032191745.1 Picea mariana | reverse complement strand
CCCTGGAAACCCAAACCGAGAAAACCAACATATATTATATTCATTCATTGTGTTACATTTTTTACAATACAATATACATATAGGAGCCATCGACATCCAAAACCCTAACCCAATGACCTGGATTAGTCCAAAACCCTAATTCCTTAACTAGAAATAGAAAACCATTGGCAAAAACCATGTGCCGAAAAAACCACCTAAATACATGACATGTTTCCCAAGGTAGAAATTTTTTTTCTGAGGGCGCTGCCCCCCTGCACCCCCTGAGGAGGGGCCTAGCGTCCCCCCATCTAACCCCCCTGCATGCCCAGTGCATACGCTCAGACACTAATACTCATGCAAAGAATATAACACATACCCAACAATCACCTCCTTCTTTAGTGGAGGTTTTCACCTCTGTGGAAGAGACATTATCATATCCCTTTAGTTTATCAACCTTCTTAGACTTGCAATCTTTCTTATAATTCCCTTCTTTACCACACTTCCAACATTTCCTCAAAGATTTCCCTGGAGACTTAGATCTACCTTTAGATTTATATCTCCCCTCTGAAGACTTACCAGGATTCCTGTCTTGGGTACAACCTCTTACAAATAAATCACTTGTGCTCTGACCATCCAATCTTTTCTACCTCATCTCTTCAGATAACAAGGATGCAACTACATCCTCATACTTCAATGTAGATTGAGTGGTACTACCAATTTCTACAACTATATTATCCCAAGAGTCTAGAAAGGAACATAACAAAGTAATACATTTATCTTCTTCTGTAATCATAATATTAACAGAGACAAGTTGACTTACCATAGTATTGAAGGCATTTAGATGTTCTCTCACAAAATCTCCATTTTCCATCCTAAGATGATACAAATTCTTTTAAAGAAACAACTTGTTTACCAGGGAATTTGATTGATACAAATTCCCTAACTTATCCCATAGTTCCTTGGCTGTAGATTCTCCCGAGACATTTCACAACACTGAATCTTCCAAGCAGAATCGAATAGTACTCCTTACTCTTCTATCCAACTTCTCCCAATATTCTTTCGACATACCAGTAGGTTGTGTACTAGTATTTTTTGTACCAAAATATTGTGTACTAGTATACCATGTGCCAGTAGACTACACACTAGTAGGTTGTGTACCAGGGTCCACAACGATCCATTGTTCTTTGTCTATAAGAATTTCCTCCATTTTTAGCTTCCCTAGCTCAAACTTTTTACCATTGAACTTCTCAATATTGATTCTAGAAGAGCTCATAATTCCTCTTTATACACTCAAATTACCATTACAAAATCTCCCACTGAACCCAAGTTTATCACATACCCAAGATAAACTTGATCTATCAAGACCGAGCTAAACCCTCAGCAACAAAGGAATCCCCCTGAAGCCAAAAATGAGCTCTGATACCACATGTAATTTGTAAACCTGTGAGGTAAATAAATGCATACATATTCTCAATAAAAACAAAAATTAATTAATGGCTCATACACACAATACACAGAGATTTACATTGGAACCCCTTAATTGGGAGAAAACCATCCTTCCTTGGTGCCGCACCTTTCAACTCTTCATTGTATTAATTTCACCATTCACAATACAATATATACAATATTTTAGGTATTCCATAGCTACCTAATATGAAAATGATAAAGGTTTGTGTATACAAAATTTGCAAGTGGAAAATGTATGTGTCTTGGGAAATTGGATCAAGTTGCAAGCACATAAAATTATTGAGTTTTAATACTTGAAATGAACAACATAAATAGAAATAAACAACCATCAAAATAAGAACATAACATAACAAAATGATAAAGGAGTTCACCCCTCTCTTGGGATACATCTCTTGTTCCAGTTTCCCGTGGATCATTTTCATTATATGATCAAAGTGTTAAAATAAGTTATTTACAATGATCAAAATTCAAAATAGATGGCTCCAATGGCTCCAGAATGTCCAAACACCCCTAGTCGGGCTCTTTCTGAACCTGGTTTGGCCAAAATTTGAATAAAATACACTTCCTGGAAGTTTTCTCCAATAACATGTTGTCTCTACTCTCCAAAACACACCCACAGTCTACAAAACCTAGAACGTGCTCTAGAACCTAGCTCTCCCGCCATTTTGGGCATGTGGGAAGATTTGGTGCACAGTTAGAACTACTAGCACCTTTTTCAGGGGAGGTTACAGTCGCATGGGGTACATGTGTTCCACGTGGCCGAGGGTTAGTGCTATAAACCCACATCTATCAGCTAGTTCCCCATATCTCTGCATTTGTCGTCATATGGAGTAGTGTGTTGTGGTGTGACCAAGGGCTGGGGCCAAGCCCGACCCTTTCTTTCCATCGAATGAACTACAGTTCAAGTTTAAATAGAAGTGGCGATCATATAGGTTAAGAAACACTTGTAGGCAGGTTGGTAGCTCGTCCTACGTGAAGACTTTCCCATGTTGGAGGTCTTAGGTTCAACCCCCGTGGAGCCAAACCAAAATTTCACTAAACAAAGGGGGTGCCACGTGGCGGCCCCTAGTTGGGCAATGCGACACCCTTTCATTCTCCCATGAACATGCCACATGTCAACAGTGGATTGGTCCACATAAACCAATGTACAGTCAATATGCCACATCACCACTTGTCCAGTCAGCCTCCCATGTCACCATGCCATGTCAGTTGTATGGTTGTACGGACTGTACGATCAGCTGCCACGTGGCCTGTATGGACTGTATAATCAACAATTTTGCCTGTTTGGAAAAACAGACATAACGTGATATCTCCCTCATACGAACTTTGTTTGAGCATGTTTGAGTTGCTTTGGTATCATGAGGATGAGATCTACACAATAAATCCATTTTGGAGCAATTTCGAACACTTTTATTTTTGAGCATTTTTTTTATCCCTTGGATCACTCCTCCCCATTGGGAAGCTTTTGGACCTCCAAAAGACTATTTCATTCAAATTGAAGATGAGTGTAAAGTTCCCTCACCTTTTCAACCTCAATCCATTTAGCTTTTCTTGGATTTGTTCCTTTGAGACCAACACGAAGGTACTACACATTCCATCATTTTGAAGTTCTTATCTTTCTGTCAAGGATTGTATCCTCGTCAAATTCTGAAAGATATTCTGGAGAGAAGTCATCTATGGAAGGAATCTAAATTTTCTCTCCTTGATCGTCAATCTAAAGAGGCTCATACAATCTCAAATTATCAACATTAACAACTGCATACATTTGCATATAAGGAGGCAAATCCAAATGGAAGGCATTGTTACCAATATTTTCAAGAATCTTAAAAGGTCCATATCTAATTGGTTTCAGATTTTTACCTTCTCCTTTAATCCTCTCTTTGCTAATGTAAAGCCAAACTTCATCTCCAACTTGGAAACTGTGATTAACACGATGCTTGTCATTTCTTGTCTTGTACTTGGCTTGTCTCTTTTCCAGTTGTTCTTGTACCATTTGATGCACTAATTGTATGTGTTCAAGGAAATTATTTTCTCTATCAATGTCATAATGACCATCAATAGAAACATCCTTCCCAAAGATAAAATCTAAATGATATTTTGGAAAATAACTAAAACATGCCTCAAATGGAGATGTTTGAGTCAAAGAATGCTTAGCCTGCTTATAGGCATGTTGAATGTAGTGTAGGTGCTCATCCCAAAGATTAGGATGTTTGTTGCAATAACCACGAAGAATGTGTACTATTATTATATTCACCACTTCTGTTTGACCATCATTTTGTGGATGAAATGTTGTTCTCTTTTTTCAACTTGGTGTCCATGAGTGTCCATAAGCTTGACCAAAAGTTCCCAATAAATCGAGAATCTCGATCATAAATAATGGATTTGGGCAACCCAAAATGTACCCATACATGTTGAAAGGACATTTGTGTGGTTTGTTCAACTGTAACCTACTTCTTACAAGGCATCAAAATACACATTTTGTTGAAACGGTCAACCACAACATAAAGATAATCATGATTGTTTTTATACATAGGTAATCCTCCTACAAAGTCCATGGAAATGCTTTCCCAAGGATGAGAAGGAATCGAAAGTGGAGTATACAATCCTAACTTTTTGTTGCTAGGCTTACGTGTAGCACATAAATAACATCTTCTTACATATAGTGAAACACTTTCATTCATTTTAGGCCAATAACAATACCTTTGCAAATTAGCCACCGTTTTGCCTACACCAAAGTGGCCAACAATAAGAGAAGAATGTGCTTCCCTTATAATGTTGACTCTTTCACCATGTGGAATACATAGCTTGCCAAGATGATACAAAACCTTATCATGCACATGGTAATCCAATTCCTCAACTTGGTTAGAATGACACAAAGTTGCATAAATCTCTTTAAAATCAACATCTAAAGCATATTGTTAAACATGGCTCTCATGCATGGTAGAAGTATGCTTAAGAATAAATGAAGCATTGACAATAGGCCTAGAAAGCATATCAGAAACTTTGTTATAGATTCCTTTCTTATACCTGATAAACAAGTGGAATTGTTATAGGAAACCCATCCATATGAAGTGTCTTGCTTGTTGTAGCTTTGATTGTGATTACAAGTATTGCAATGGTTGATGATCTGTGTGAATAATAGTTTCTTTTCCCAAAAAATAATGTTTCCATTTTTTCACACTTTTAACCAATGCATAAAACTCCTTGTCATATGTAGGATAATTAATCACAACACCATTAAAATTTTCAGAATGAAAAAAAATGGGCTTACCATGTTGCAACAAGACTGCTCCCATGGAATAGTTACTTGCATATGTTTGTATCTCAAATGGCTGTCTTAAATCAGGAAGTGCAACAACTAACACTGAACTAATTTTCTCCTTCAATGCATCAAAATATTTTTGTTTCTTTCCTCCCCATTGGAAAACTTGCTTGATGCTTGTCACTGCATGTAATGGAGCTGCAATTGAAGAGAAGTTAGCAATAAACTTTCTCCAATATTGGGTTGCTCCCAAAAATATTCTTACCTCTATTACATTGTTGGCCTTGGGCCAATCCAAAATGACTTTGACCTTGGAAGGATCTATTTTTAGTTCTCCTCCTCCAACAATATGTCCCAAGTAAACAAGTGAGGTCTTTCCAAACTCACATTTAGACATATTAAAAACAAATTTTATTTCTTCAAGACATCTAAAACTTGGTTTACATGCCTGACATGCTCTTCACAATATTTTCTAAATATCAGTATGTCATCCAAGTAGACAATTACACAATCATCAAGAAAAGGCCTTAAAACATCATTCACAACTCTCATGAATGTTGCAGGAGCATCACAAAGCCCAAATGACATAACCATACATTCAAACAAACCTTGCTATGTTTTGAAAGTTGTCTTCCATGTGTCTCCTTCAACAATCATAATCTCATGATATCCACTTCTCAAGTCCAACTTAGTAAAATACTTAGCATCTTTCAATTGATCAAGCAAATCATCAAATCTAGGAAGAGGGTAACGAGTCTTTACCGTAATCTTGTTCAAGGCTCTGAAATATACACACATGTGTCATGTACCATCTTTCTTTGGTACTAAAACAATTGGTGACCCACATGGCGATGTGCTTGGCATGATAACCCCTTTGTCAAGCAACTCTTGGATTTGTTTTTTAATTTCATCATTCTCCATGACTGACATCCTATACATGCAAATGTTTGGAAGAGTACAATCTCGTTGCAATTGGATCTCATGTTGGATACATATTTTAGGAGGCAATCCTTTTGGATCCTAAAACATCTCATCATATTGGTTAACAACCTCATATAAATCAGATTTTAACTTTGCATCACAACCTTGGAAAGCTTCTTTTTCAACATTGTCTTTGGGTTTGATCATCAAGAGTGCAAAGTTCTTACTAGAATTGACTAATCTCTTCATTTGTCTAGCATTTACAAGTGACAAATTCAACTTCTTTGTATGTGCTCTAATAATGTACTCAACTCCATTTTTAAACAAATGACATTTTTTCTCATGACGATGAAATATGGGATTTCCAAAACAATACCACACATATCCAATGGAATAACATCAAGATCTACCTCATCTATAAAGTTTGCAGTGATGGAAAATATAAGTTTACATCTTTTTGTCACATATCCAACCTAGAGGATATGGTTTAGGATGAGGAGTAGTTTCCAAACGCAATTTCTTGACAATTTCTTCAAAAATGAGGTTTTCTTGAGAACCAATATCAAATATAGTATCTATCTTGATATGCTTTGAAATTAACCTTATGTGGAAAAGCTCTATTCTTTATTTTTCATGTTGAGTTTCATTGAGGATACTACTTGAAGAACTAGTACTATAAATAGAGTCCTTACCTTGAAAACCCATGGTTGTGATTTTTGTTCCATCTCCCGAATCAGATCCTAAATCATGTTGTGTAGTTGCAACAGTCTTTGGTTTCGTTTTGTTGTTGAACTTTTTGGGTCTCATTTCAAGATGAAGTTTCCAACAATGGTCTTCATCGTGGCCATATTTTGAACAGTGTTTACATGAGAGTGTTTCTCCCTCTTTTTTGACTGAAGCATTCTTCTTTCCATTTCCTTTGAATTTCCTATTTCCTTTGTCTCCATTGTAGAACGGCTTCTTGTTTCCCTCTTGGAGATAATTCTTCCCTCTTTCTTCCAAATGAGTTTCATGTACACAAACTTCATCTATATTTGTAGGGTTAAACATGATAATTGTGTGTCTCAAATAGCTATGCAATCCTCCAATGTATTTGAGTAAAGTTTCTTGAGAAGATAAATCTATACCCAAAATCAAAGCTCTTCTTCTAAATTCTTGAGTGTAGCTTTGCACACATTTCCCTTTATCTTGTCTAAAATTTTGCCAATCCATGATAGCTTTCTGCAAGTATGCTAATGGATAAAATTGTCTTTTAATTGCAACAATAAAATAATTCCAAGAGGATATAACTTTACCATGTTTCATGTCCTCTTGAGTTTTGGATCCCCACCAAAGGAGTGCTGCAATTTCCAATCTAAGAGAAGCAAGATGAATCTTAGTTTCATCATCTTGGATTCTTTGTATCCTACAATACACTTCAATCTGACGAATCCAATTATCCAATTTCTCAGCATTTACCTCTCCATTGTACATAGGAAATTCAAACTTAATATCAAGCTTAAGAAAAGGATTTTGTTGAAGAATTTTACCATGTTCTTTTGGAGAATTTGGAGGAGGTTGTGAAATGGTAGAAGAAGTGGAATATGGAGGTGAAGGAGATGGAGTATCACCATTTCCTCCGTTTCCTTTTGGAGTTTTATCACCATTATCTTCATTACCTCTTGGAGGATTTGAGCTTTCACCTTGCAACCTTGCATTCCTCTCCTCATATAAAATTTTTACCATTTATGTCATATCATAAAAGGATTTTCTGAAAGTTTCCTCTTCTGAAGTAGGAATTTCATGACTCTTCTCATGAGCCATACTTGGTGAATGCCTCCTTGAAGCTTGAGGTGAATGTATTGTTCTCCTTCTTGAAAGTTGAGAACTTGCCTCTACAAGTTTCCCTTCTCCTCTTATGAGTTTCAACCTTGTAAGCAATATAAAACAAAACACTTGAAAACAATCAAACCTTCAAAAACCTTTGCTCTGATACCAACCTGATCTAAAAATGATAAAGGTTTGTGTATACAAAATTTGCAAGTGGAAAATGTATGTGTCTTGGGAAATTGGATCAAGTTGCAAGCACATAAAATTATTGAGTTTTTATACTTGAAATGAACAGCATAAATAGACATAAACAACCATCCAAATAAACACATAACACAACAAAACGATAAAGGAGTTCACCCCTCTCTTGGGCTACATCTCCTGGTCCAACTTCCCATGGATCATTTTCATTATATGTTCAAAGTGTTAAAATCAGTGCTTTAAAATGCTGAAAATGAAAAATAGATGGCTCCAATGGCTCTAGAATGTCCAAAAACCCCTAGTTGGGCTCTTTCTGCACCTGGTTTGGCCAAAAATTGAATAAAATACACTTCCTAGAAGTTTTCTTCAATAACATGTTGTCTTTGTTGGATCATGTTATCATTGATGCCAATGGTTTGATTGATTGATGTCATTAATTTATGTAAAGTGATTTATTGATGTCAAAGGATTGATTGATTGATGATTGATGTAATGTAATATGTATTTTCCTTGATGAGAATTCATAGATGAAGATGGATCAATGAGTTGTCATTGATATGATGAAGATGGATCAATGAGTTGTCATTGATACATGATGAAGATGGATCGATGTGGTTTCATTGGTATATGATGCATTGTTGAAAAATGTATAAATGAATCATTATTGTCTTATCATGATTGATAAAGTGCACAAATGGATGAACTCCAAAATGGTCCCCTTATGGTGATATCCCTCACGGGAAGATGCTTTGCGGATTGAGTTATCATAGAAGAATTGTTGGACGACCTGTGCTTGTATGTGGAATAATGAGATGAATATCAATGAATTTGTTGGTGAAAATATCCTATATGGATAGTGCTTGTCATACCATTTCTGGTGGTATGTGGAACATCACATAACTCCTGACGGTTTGAGAGTTATGGCCTTACGAAGTTTGAGGACCCTCACATGTTGACTTGAAGACCACAAGGTCAAAGAAGTCAAAGTGCTTGAAAATAATAAATTATTATTTAAATGATAAAGTAAAGTTACAAAGTCAAGGTGGATTATTTAAATAATAAAGAGAAGTGACAAAATCAAGAAAGATTATTTAAATAATAAAGTGAGATGACAAAATCAAGAAGGAATATTTATATGATAAAATATTGGAGAACTTTCTATTTATGGAAAGAGGTTAACCCTAAAATAAGGAAAATAGGTTAAGTGACCTAGAGGATGAAAGTATAAATAAGATAGCAATGGTCTCTTGCAAAACATCCTTATTGTGGATCAATGGAGAGCTTCGCGTGAGAATATCTTTTGGAGTATTGATGGAGAGATTCTTGGGAGAGATTCTTGTGAGAGCATATTTAGTGTGGATATCTTGAGAATGATTGAAGATATATTCTGAGAAAGAGAGCATGAGGAGGATCTCATGGACGCATTGAAGTTTTGGCAAGTCTAATATCATGACGGAAAAATTCTCAGAATTATAGAAAAACCCTATTTTCCGTTGCGTACGCGAGCTGTCTGTGTATAGGGTGCATATACACAAGTTGTCTATGTACAAGGTGCGTACAGTATGCGGGATATTAGTGTACAGAGAGCGTACAGTGGATAAAATCATGGAGATTTGTGGTTGAGCTGATGAAAAGTTGTTGAAGACTGAAGCAGGTTCTAGATCTTCATTATATGGGCTCGGATCTATCATTGAAACACTGGTAAGGTTACATTATTGTCTTGATGGATAGAATTGCTTATTGTGTTTTGAATGCCTAGGGCATTCTTGGTATGGTTTCTATGATGAGGTTTATGTTGGTTGATCGAGTGAGAAGCACTCTTATGATTCAATACTGATATGATGGATATAAGTATGCTGATTGCTTATGCATGATTGAGTAGCATTCATATTGATTGGTTGTGAAGTATGAGTAAGCTATTGGAGAGTGTTATCACCCTATAAGTTATAGGATCAACTGGTGACTGGGATATTATTTGTCTCTAGTGTTTTTTTTGACAAATGATTTTTCATTCTGCAAATAATTTGAAAAGAAAAAGAAAGAAAAGAAAAAGAGAAAAGGAAAGAAAAGAAAAAGAAAGAAAAGAAAAAAGAAAGAAAGAAAAAAAGAGGGCATAAAAGAATTGCAATAAAAGCCCCCATGAAATAATAGTAACTTGGTCCATACCTTTCAAGCATGGCCAAGTTATTTTTAAATTTATGTTGATAGGGTAGTGAATGAGTTTGGCTAAACAGTTTAATCTTAGCCAAAGTGTCTAGGTTAGATTAGTGAAAAAATCTGGCCAGACTGTCTAATCCTGGTCAGATAGCCCCAGGGTAGAGTAATTTCTTAACCCAACAGTCTAATCTGGGTTAACTATCATAGGAAAATAGGTTAGAACATAGGTTAGTTGCATTGTTTCTTCGTTTTAATAAATCCAGCTTGATGTAAATATTGCACCATATTTCAGATGCTTAAAAGATAGTTTGGTCAAGCCCCATGGTGGTGTCTAATTGAAAAACCTTGGAAAACCCCATAAAATGCATTTATCCTAAGTTTTTCCCCAGTGCATGTGTTTTCCTCTCCTCACTTATGCTCTGATCATGTATCAAGGATCCATATGATCACACCCAAATCTACGGTGGACGGATCATTCCGGACCCCCCCC
>JASDQU010504735.1:21020-34231 GCA_032191745.1 Picea mariana | reverse complement strand
ATTGATCAAGCAAATCATCAAATCTAGGAAGAGGGTAATAAGTCTTTACCGTAATATTGTTCAAGGCTCTGAAATATACACACATGTGTCATGTACCATCTTTCTTTGGTACTAAAACAATTCGTGACCCACATGGCGATGTGCTTGGCATGACATGCCGATGTTTGGAAGAGGACAATCTAGTTGCAATTGGATCTCATGTTGGATACATATTTTAGGAGGCAATCCTTTTGGATCCTGAAACATCTCATCATATTGGTTAACAACCTCATATAAATCAGATTTTAACTTTCAATCACAACCTTGGAAAGCTTCTTTTTCAACAATGTCTTTGGGTTTGATCATCAAGAGTACAAAGTTCTTACTAGAATTGACTAATCTCTTCATTTGTCTAGCATTTACAAATGACAAATTCAACTTCTTTGTATGTGCTATAATAATGTACTCAACTCCATTTTTAAACAAATGATATTTTTTCTCATGACGATGAAATATGGGCTTTCCAACACAATACCACACATATCCAATGGAATAACATCAATATCTACCTCATCTATAAAGTTTGCAGTGATGGAAAATATAATTTTACATCTTTTTGTCACATATCCAACCTAGGGGATATGGTTTAGGATGAGGAGTAGTTTCCAAATGCAATTTCTTGACAATGTCTTCAAAAATGAGGTTTTCTTGAGAACCAGTATCAAATATAGTATCTATCTTGATATGCTTTGAAATTAACCTTATGTGGAAAAGCTCTATTCTTTATTTTTCATGTTGAGTTTCATTGAAGATACTACTTGAAGAACTAGTACTATAAATAGAGTCCTTACCTTGAAAACCCATGGCTATGATTTTTGTTCCATCTCCCAAATCAGATCCTAAATCATGTTGTGTAGTTGCAACAGTCTTTGGTTTCATTTTGTTGTTGAACTTTTTGGGTCTCATTTCAAGATGAAGTTTCCAACAATGGTCTTCATCATGGCCATCTTTTGAACAGTGTTTACATGAGAGTTTTTCTCCCTCTTTTTTGACTGAAGCATTCTTCTTTCCATTTCCTTTGAATTTCCTATTTCCTTTGTCTCCATTGTAGAACGGCTTCTTGTTTCCCTCTTGGGGATAATTCTTCCCTCTTTCTTCCAAATGAGTTTCATGTACACAAACTTCATCTAGATTTGTAGGGTTAAACATGAGAATTGTGTGTCTCAAATAGCTATGCAATCCTCCAATGTATTTGAGTAAAGTTTCTTGAGAAGATAAATCTATACCCAAAATCAAAGTTCTTCTTCTAAATTCTTGAGTGTATCTTTGCACACATTTCCCTTTATCTTGTCTAAAATTTTGCCAATCCATGATAGCTTTCTGCAAGTATGCTAATGGATAAAATTGTCTTTTAATTGCAACAATAAAATCATTCCAAGAGGATATAAATTTACCATATTTCATGTCCTCTTGAGTTTTGGCTTCCCACCAAAGGAGTGCTGCAATTTCCAATCTAAGAGAAGCAAGATGAATCTTAGTTTCATCATCTTGGATTCTTTGTATCCTACAATACACTTCAATCTGACGAATCCAATTATCCAATTTCTCAGCATTTACCTCTCCATTGTACATAGGAAATTCAAACTTAATATCAAGCTTAAGAATAGGATTTTGTGGAAGAATTTTACCATGTTCTTTTGGAGAATTTGGAGGAGGTTGTGAAATGGTAGAAGAAGTGGAATATGGAGGTGAAGGAGGTGGAGTATCACCATTTCCTCCATTTCCTTTTGGATTTTTATCACCATTATCTTCATTACCTCTTGGAGGATTTGAGCTTTCACCTTGCAACCTTGCATTCCTCTCCTCATATAAAAATTTTACCATTTATGTCATATCATAAAAGGCTTTTCTAAAAGTTTCCTCTTCTGAAGTAGGAATTCTATGACTCTTCTCATGAGCCATACTTGATGAATGCCTCCTTGAAGCTTGAGGTGAATGTATTGTTCTCCTTCTTGAAAGTTGAGAACTTGGCTCTACAAGTTTCCCTTCTCCTCTTATGAGCTTCAACCTTGTAAGAATTATAAAACAAAACACTTGAAAACAATCAAACCTTCAAAAACCTTTGCTCTGATACCAACTTGATCTGAAAATGATAAAGGTCTGTGTATACAAAATTTGCAAGTGGAAAATGTATGTGTCTTGGGAAATTGGATCAAGTTTCAAGAACATAAAATTATTGAGTTTTTATACTTGAAATGAATATCATAAACAGACATAAACAACCATCCAAATAAACACATAACACAACAAAACGATAAAGGAGTTCACCCCTCTCTTGGGCTACATCTCCTGGTCTAGCTTCCCATGGATCATTTTCATTATATGTTAAAAGTGTTAAAATCAGTTCTTTAAAATGCTAAAAATGAAAAATAGATGGCTCCAATGGCTCCAGAATGTCCAAAAACCCCTAGTTGGGCTCTTTCTGCACCTGGTTTGGCCAAAAATTGAATAAAATACACTTCCTAGAAGTTTTCTCCAATAACATGTTGTCTCTGTTGGATCATGTTATCATTGATGCCAATGGTTTGATTGATTGATGTCATTAATTGATGTAAAGTGATTTATTGATGTCAAAGGATTGATTGATTGATGATTGATGTAATGTAATATGTATTTTCCTTGATGAGAATGCATAGATGAAGATGGATCAATGAGTTGTCATTGATACATGATGAAGATGGATCGATGTGAATTCATTGGTATATGATGCATTATTGAAAAATGTATAAATGAATCATTATTGTCTTATCATGATTGATAAAGTGCACAAATGGATGAACTCCAAAATGGTTCCCTTATGGTGAAAGCCCTCACGGGAAGACGCTTTGCGGATTGAGTTATCATAGAAGAATTGTTGGACGACCCATGCTTGTATGTGGAATAATGAAATGAATATCAATGAATTTGTTGGTGAAACTATCCTTGATGGATAGTGCTTGTCATACCATTTCCGGTGGTATGTGGAACATCACATAACTCCTCACGGTTTGAGAGTTATGGCCTTACGAAGTTGGAGGACCCTCACATGTTGACTTGAAGCCCACAAGGTCAAAGAAGTCAAAGTTCTTGAAAATAAGAAATTATTATTTAAATGATAAAGTAAAGTTACAAAGTCAAGGTGGATTATTTAAATAATAAAGAGAAGTGACAAAATCAAGAAAGATTATTTAAATAATAAAGTGAGGTGACAAAATCAAGAAGGAATATTTAAATGATAAAATATTGGAGAACTTTCTATTTATGGAAAGAGGTTAACCCTAAAATAAGGAAAATAAGTTAAGTGACCTAGAGGATGAAAGTATAAATAAGATAGCAATGGTCTCTTGCAAAACATACTTATTGTGGATCAATGGAGGGCTTTGTGTGACAATATCTTTTGGAGTATTGATGGAGAGATTCTTGGGAGAGATTCTTGTGAGAGCATCTTTGGTGTGGATCTCTTGAGCATGATTCAAGATCTATTCTGAGAAAGAGAGCATGAGGAGGATCTCATGGACGCATTGAAGTTTTGGCAAGTCTAAGATCATGACGGCGAAATTCTCATAATTACAGAAAAAACCTATTTTTCGTTGCATACGCGAGTTGTCTGTGTATAGGGTGCATATACACAAGTTGTCTGTGTACAAGGTGCATACAATACGCGGGCTATCAATGTACAGGGAGCGTACAGTGGATAAAATCATGGAGATTTGTGGTTGAGATGATGACAAGTTGTTGAAGAAAACACTGGTAAGGTTACATTATTGTCTTGATGGATAGAATTTCTTATTGTGTTGTGAATGCCTAGGGCATTCTTGGTATGGTTTCTATGATGAGGTTTATGTTGGTTGATGGAGTGAGAAGCACTCTTATGATTCAGTACTAATATGATGGCTATAAGTATGTTGATTGCTTATGCATGATTGAGTAGCATTCATATTGATTGGTTGTGAAGTATGAGTAA
Source organism: Picea mariana (assembly GCA_032191745.1). NCBI lineage: Eukaryota > Viridiplantae > Streptophyta > Pinopsida > Pinales > Pinaceae > Picea > Picea mariana. Next base: position 30,249 of record JASDQU010504735.1, on the reverse strand, counting down.
GCTATTGGAGAGCTTGGATGTATTGTGACTGGCTGGTGGTTAGTTTGGATAGTGACAAACAAAAGATATTGATAAATTGGTTGTAGAGGATCTGAGTTGATCTTGAAGGATAAACCCTAATGGCTCAGAAGGTATATGCAGGTTGTAGTACTGTTTGGGAGCGTATACGCAGGTTGTAGTACTGCTTGGGTGTGTATACACGCGGGTTGTACTACTGGTAGGGAGCGTACACATGCATGCTGCACTACTAACAGGTCACATACCTGTTGCAGATTGATATATGTTGAGGATTGTTGCCTCATCTCAATTGATGCTAAGGATGTAAGATGAGTCTTGCATTATAGAGATGGTGCTCTTGTAGAGTTGTACTCTATTCGGTTGTTGTTGAAAAACCCCAAGGATTGTAGTCCATAATAAAAAGAAAATTGCACATACATCTTGTGTTCTTTGTGGTGATGACTTGTTGATGATATATTGCTGATATATGTTCACATCTAACTGGTTATAAATGACAACAATGAGTAATGAGTAAAATGTTGAATGCTAACTAATGAGTTTTGTGAAAGAGGGAAGTTTTGTAAGTAAAAAAGCCCCACACCCATTCAGCCCCCCTCTAAGTGTGGTAGGTGTGTCCAACAATTGGTATCATAGCAAGCCTTCACTACAAGCCTTAACAAGCTTGAAGGAGATCCACAGACACACAAATGGAAGATGAAGTTTCAATCCTTGATGAGGAAAACTATTCTACTTGGAGAATAGATATGATACTACATTTGAAGACAATGGGAGCAACAATTTGGAAGGCAGCCATTGGTGGATCAGTTCCTTTGAAGAACAAGTCAAAGTTTGCAGCTCAAAGAGAGGGAAAGAAGAATGATGCATTGGCTCTCAAGACCATTCTTAGTGAACTCTCAAGCCCTATCAAAGAAAGCATGAAACAATGCACTTCCGCCAAGGATCTATGGCTAAAGCTAGAGGAGACATATCAAAGCAAGAAGGAAAAGGAAGATATTGAAGACCACTCCATCAATATTATCAAAGATAAAGAATCTCCAAAAACCCTTGATTGTATTATTTCTAAATGTGATATTGAAAACATTTCAAGTGAAGATGGCAAAAAGGAAGATCTTGAAGATATTTCAAATGAAGGTAAAGAATCATGTGATGATGTTGACAAAAGAGAATATCTTGAACACATTTCAAATGAAGGTAAATAATATACACAACCCCTTGATTGCAGTAATTCAAAATGTGATGATGTTGATTTTTTCTCTACAAGTGAAGAAGAAAATCTAGAAGTAGTTTGGATAAAATCAATTGATTGTTATCCCATGGAAGTAGAGGAAAAACTATTGGAACTTAAAAGGAAGGTTGAAGATGGTTTATATGAATATAGAAATGACCACTATTATATAGACTATAGCTATCTTTAGGATAACACTAAAAATTTTCTCAAGAAGAGTCAAAGTCACATCTTGAAGTTAAAGGGAATGCTCAAAAAACTAGAAGAAAGTAGTAAGACTCAATTAGAAGAAAAGGAAGAAGAGATCACAAGACTAAAGAATGAAAAAGAAGATATGAATGTAGATGATGAGATTAAAAAAAGTTTTGAAACTATTGTCCATCTTAAGAACCAAATTGAAGAAGCCAAAAGGATGTAGGAACTATTGAAGAATCAAATAAAAGAAAAGGAAGAGTCATGTTGTAAGTTAGAAGTTGAAATTGTTGATCTTAGAAAGAAAGTGGAGAAGTCAAATAAATTATTGAATAACTCACTAATCTTGGATGAGATATTGGAAAGTCAAAGATCACCATATGATAAATTAGGTATTGGATACAAAGAAGAAGTTACACATGCTGAAGCAAGCACCTCAAAGAAGCATGAGGTAAGTCCATCAAAGAAGGAAGACAATGTTGCAAAGCAACCATCTACACGAGGCAAAGAAAATTTCAAAAGACATCAAGAAGCTATTCTTGGGACACCAAAGCAAAGGTATGAAAGTATTTTTCATGGGTATTGTTATTCATGCAATGGATATGGTCACAAAGATTTTGAATGTAGATCTTATGAAAGGAGATATAATGGAAGATTTTATAACACCATGAGGTGTTGGAGATGTGATCAAGTAGGACGCATTGCTATTCATTGTAACACCATGAGATGTTATAGCTATAGTGGATTTGGCCACAAATCCCAGGAGTGACGGAACACAAGAAGAAAGTCCATGATGAGGACTTCACATAGCATGGTTAGAAGAAGGAATGAAGTAAGGAAGGGAGGNCAAGTAGGACGCATTGCTATTCATTGTAACACCATGAGATGTTATAGCTATAGTGGATTTGGCCACAAATCCCAGGAGTGACGGAACACAAGAAGAAAGTCCATGATGAGGACTTCACATAGCATGGTTAGAAGAAGGAATGAAGTAAGGAAGGGAGACATATTTGAAAAGGTGGATTCTTAGAGCTCAATTTCTGAGGAGCAAGGAAAGCTACAGAAGTGGGTGAAGAAGACAAAGCAGCCAGAACAAAATGAAAGACTGAAAGGAAGTTCAAAAGTGTCATCTATTGAGGCATACATAGGTGACAGTGGTGAAATTCGTGTACATACACAGGATGACCTTGAATAGGTCACATACATACGCAAACTATTGTGCAGTAGGCCGCGTATATGTGGTAAAGCCTTGGGAAAAAGGCAATGCACATGGCTTGCAACTTAACGTGATGGGATAACTCTATGATGCAGGGTCTGACATTGTTTGTTGCAGGTTCTAACACTTTTTGCTGCAGGTTTTCATGATTCTATATTGGATTATGTAAGGTGATGATGTAAAATAAAATCTTGGGTGCATGGCACTTGTTAGGTATGTGTTATATTCTTTGCATGTGTGTGTGTGGGCGCATTAGATATGACAACTGCATCTGATGATCCCTCGTACTAGTGCCTTATTTGTGCCGTGTGCGTCGGGCGCTTTCCTAGGGGGGTCCCAGGGGGGGGAAGTATTCCCCCCCTGGTTACGCATAATGTTCGGTGTAGCGCCCCGAAATGTTTTTGGGTGGTTTTTGCTATTTTTAGCGGTTTACTAAAAATAATCCCGGTTTTAGGGATTAGGGTTTTGGTATCTACGGATTACCTAAAAACATTGTATATATTGTATAGTGAATGGTGAAATTCGATATAATGAATATAAGAAAGGTTTTCCCGGTTGAGGGTTTCCAGTATAAAATCTCTGTGTACTCTGTGTATGAGCCATTGATTAAATTTTGTTTTTCTTAAGAATCTATATGCATTGCTTTACTTCATAGGTTTAAAACTTACAACATTAACCCATGAATATGGATTGATGCATTTTCTGTTGAAGAACAATGCTAGTTATGACAGTGAATTTATGGCACCTTGGTGATGTATTGGAAAGCTTACTTGTTGGAAAGCTTGATGCATTTGGCATATAGGCTACACATTGGGACATGTGGTTGGTGAGTTGATGAGATGATAATGTTGTACATCATTTATGATCTATAGTTGATGCATGATTGCTATGTTTCTAGTACACTGGTAGTGGCACCTACTAGCAGGTTGATTGGCACATGTTTCATGGAGGATTTGGCATACATGTATGGGATTCATCATTTTGTGGTATTGGTGCATGGTGGTGTACATGTTTTGGTACACTCATATATGGCATATGCTTGATGATACTTGGTATTACTTGATTAGCACAACAATTGGTATTTGTTTGTGGCACTTGGTTCATGATGGAGACATATCATGAGTGATATGATACATTGGTTGGCATGTTGGTATATGCACATGGTTGGCATATTGGTAGATGCACATGGTTGGAATATTGGTGGATGCACATGGTTGGCATATTGGTAGATGCACATGTTGGCATATTGATAGAGGCATATGATTGATACATTCCATGGATGATATATTTTTGCACATTTCATGATGTTGATGTACATGGTTGATGTACATAGTTGTTGTGCATGGTGAGCACAAATTTTTGTACAAGATGTAATTGGTTGATATTTTGTTCATGATCACTTATTTCATTGTTGACATATCTTTTGCTTCATGATGCTCGGTATGGCATGAGTTTGATGCATAAACAGGTCCAAGGATCGTTATATGGTATCATATTGTTCATCTTGCAGAGAAGATAGGGGAGACATACCCATAGGGGGATTCATTATTCTTCCCATGATTCTAGGAGGAGATATTTATTAGATGCATACCTAGAAAAGAGCCCTATATTTGAAGAAAAAGCACAAAAGCATAATTCCAGGGGGAGCAATGGTCACAGGGGGAGTATGTTCGATGTGTCTTTAGCATTACATCAGAGCGATATCCCTTTCTCAAAAGGGGATAGATTATTTAGAGGAAGATCAAAGGCACTCAGACAGGGGGAGAATCCCCAAGGAAATTTCAAGCAGGGGGAGTAGCCCCAAGAGGAGAATGGCCCTTTGCCATTGATGTCAAAGGGGGAGAGATAGTCACATTGATGTGATTGATGATTATTGATTGGGAGAGATAGTCACATTGACTATTGATGTAGAGTATGCCTTATCTACATGTTGACATCAATAATTGGTAATTGGTGTTCACATCAATGTTGGTATTGCCATCAATGCCAAAGGGGGAGATTGTTGGATCATGTTGTCATTGATGCCAATGGTTTGATTGATTGATGTTATTAATTGATGTCAAGTGATTTATTAATGTCAAAGGATTGATTGATTGATGATTGATTTAATGTAATATGTATTTTCCTTGATGAGAATGCATAGATGAAGATGGATCAATGAGTTGTCATTGATATGATGAAGATGGATCAATGAGTTGTCATTGATACATGATGAAGATGGATCGATGTGGTTTCATTGGTATATGATGCATTGTTGAAAAATTTATAAATGAATCATTATTGTCTTATCATGATTAATAAAGTGCACAAATGGATGAACTCCAAAATGGTCCCCTTATGGTGAAAGCCCTCATGGGAAGATGCTTTATGGATTGAGTTATCCTAGAAGAATGGTTGGAGGACTCATGCTTGTATGTGGAATAATGAGATGAATATCAATGAAGTTTTTGGTGAAACTATCATATATGGATAGTTCTTGTCATACCATTTCCAGTGGTATGTGGAACGTCACATAACTCCTCACAGTTTGAGAGTTATGGCCTTACGAAGTTGGAGGACCCTCACATGTTGGCTTGAAGCCCACAAGGTCAAAGAAGTCAAAGTGCTTGAAAAGAATAAATCATTATTTAAATGATAAAGTAAAGTGACAAAGTCAAGGTGGATTATTTAAATAATAAAGAGAAGTGACAAAATCAAGAAAGACTATTTAAATCATAAAGTGAGATGACAAAATCAAGAAGGAATATTTAAATGATAAAATATTGGAGAACTTTTTATTTATGAAAAGTGGTTAACCCTAAAATAAGGAAAATAGGTTAAGTGACCTAGAGGATGAAAGTATAAATAAGATAGAAATGGTCTCTTGCAAAACATCCTTATTGTGGATCAATGGAGAGCTTCTTGTGAGAATATCTTTTGGAGTATTGATGGAGAGCTTCTTGGGAGAGCTTCTTGTGAGAGCATATTTGGTGTGGATCTCTTGAGCATGATTGAAGATATATTCTGAGAAACAGAGCATGAGGAGGATCTCATGGATGCATTGAAGTTTTGGCAAGTCTAAGATCATGACGGCGAAATTCTCAAAATTACAGAAAAACCCTATTTTCGGGTGCGTACGTGGGTTGTCTGTGTATAGGGTGTGTATACGCAAGTTGTCTATGTACAAGGTGCATATAGTACGTGGGTTGTCAGTGTATAGGGAGCATACAGTGGATAAAATCATGGAGATTTGTGGTTGAGATGATGATAAGATGTTGAAGGCTGAATCAGGTTCCAGATCTGCATTCTATGGTCTAAGATCTATCACAGAGACACTGGTAAGGTTACATTATTGTTTTGATGGATAGCATTTCTTATTGTGTTGTGAATGCCTAGGGAATTCTTGGTATGGTTGCTATGATGAGGTTTATGTTGGTTGATGGAGTGAGATGCACTCTTACGATTCAGTACTGATATGATGGCTATAAGTATGTTGATTTCTTATGCATGATTGAGTAGCATTCATATTGATTGGTTGTGGAGTATGAGTATCCTATTAGAGAGCTTGGATGTATTGTGACTGGATGGTGGTCAGTTTGGATAGTGACAAACAGAAGAGATTGATAAATTGGTTGTAGAGGATCTGAGTTGATCTTGAAGGATAAACCCTAATGGCTCAGAAAGTATACGCAGGTCGTAGTACTGTTTGGGAGCGTATACGCAGGTTGTAGTACTGCTTGGGCGCATATACACCCAGGTTGTACTACTGGTAGGGCACGCACACATGTATGTTGCACTACTGATAGGTTGTGTACCTATTGCATATTGATATCTGTTGAGGATTGTTGCCTCATCTCATTTGATGCTGAGGATGAAAGCTGAGTCTTGCATTATAGAGCTGGTGCTCTTGTAGAGTTGTACTCTATTTAGTTGTTGTTGAAAAACCCCAAGGATTGTAGTCCGTAATAAAAAGAAAATTGTACATACATCTTTTGTTCCTTGTGGTGATGACTTGTTGATGATATATTGTTGATATATGTTCACATCTAACTGGTTATAAATGACAACAATGAGTAATGAGTAAAATGTTGAATGCTAACTAATGAGTTTTCTGAAAGAGGAAAGTTTTGTAAGTAAAAGAGCCCCACACTCATTCACCCCCCCTCTAAGTGTGGTAGGTGTGTCCAACAATCTTTGCTCTCCAAAACGCACCCACAATCTGCAAAACCTGGAATGCGCTCCAACACCTAGCTCTCCTGCCATTTTGGGTGCATGGGCAGATTTGGCACGCAGTTAGAACTGCTAGCACCTTTTTCGATGGAGGTTATGGTCACATGGGGTACATTGGTTCCACGTGGCCGAGGGTCGGTGCTATAAACCCGCACCCATCGACTAGTTCCCGATATCTCCACGTCCATGGTCATATGGATTAGTGTTTTATGGTATGACCAAGGATTGGGGCCAAGCTCGGCCCTTTGTTTCCACCAAATGAACTACAGTTCAAGTTTAAAGAAGTGGCGATCATATGGATTAAGAAACACCTGTAGGCGGGTTGGTGGCCCAGCCTATGCGAAGACTTGCCCACACCAGAGGTCCCAGGTTAGACCCTCACAAAGCCAAACCAAAATTTTACCAAACAAAAGGGGTGCCATGTGGCGGCACCTGGTTGGGGCAAGTGGCACCCTCTCATTCACCCACGAACATGCCATGTTTCAACAGTGGATTGGTCCACGTAAACCAATGTAGAGTCAGCTTGCCATGTCACCTTTCCATGCCATATGTATGATCGTACGGACTATATGGTCAAATTCCACGTGGCATGTACAGACTGTACAGTTAGCAATTTTGTATGTTTGGAAAAACGAACAGAACGTGATATCTCCCTCATACGAACTTTGTTTGAGCCCGTTCAAGTAGCGTTGGGATCGTGAGGATAATATCTATGCAATGAATCCATTTATGAGCAATTTCAAACACTTTGATTTTTGAGCATTTTTTTGATCCCATGGATCGCTACCAAAACCCTAATCCCTTAATCTGGGATTAATTTAGAAAACCGCTAAAAATAGCAAAATCCGCTAAAATAGAAAAAACCGCCAAAAAAAAATTGGGGCGTTACCCCAAACGTTGTGCATAACCAGGGGAGGGGGGATCCTTCCCCCCTTGGGACCCCCCCAGGAAAGTGCCTGGTGCACACGACACATAGAAAAAAGGAAGTTGGGATCGTTAGACATAGTTGTCGAATCCGACACTCCTACACACACATATGCAAAGAATATAACACATACCCAACACCCTTTTACTCAAAGATAAGCGTTTCATTGTTTCTTGAGTGATCCCTGGAAGAAGCATCTGGAAGGTCCATACAAGGCTTTTCTCTTTTACCCAACATCAATCAATCTGGGCCTTCATCCCCTTCTTCCCATAGAATGAGGGGCAACCCCTTCTTGGGTCAATACATCCTAAAATCCCAAGAGATAAGGAAATAGGGGGGAACAATGATGGAAAGTGGTATGGTCGGGACCGGTACGATGGCTCATTAGGGGAGTTTCTAGCAGCAAACCCATCCCCAAGGAAGACCACTTACTAGGGCAAAATGTCAACCACCAAGGTGAAGCAGGGGAAAAGGCATAATGTATAAGCATATATCATGAAATCTAGAGAAATCTAAGACACAACATGCTCAAATGGCTTAAATATTGAAATTATGCTCACCATAATACTGACTTGTACCTCATGGAGCAAGGCCCACTGCCTTCCAGAAGCCAGTTGACATGGTGGATGCCATCTGAAAATATGTGACCATTTGTGGTGGTGAGAGAGGTACCCAACTGTGTGCAAAAGGGTATTGTTGGTCATGTAGTATCTCGACACTCCATATCTGCAACCTGAGGGCCTCAAGACATATTCTCCTTAGTTATCCACAAAATGGGGATAACACCCATACAAAAACAATATCTAGTGGACTCGGTAAGCAAAATATTGTCCTTCGTTTCTCCTATTTAAAAACTAAAAGAAAACATGAATATACATGCCAATTTAACCAATTTTAAACTTATCACACGGCTTCAATCTGCTTGAAGAAAACAAGATCTTGGATCTTGTAGATCCCACACTTGGAAAGGATTATGAAATCAAAGAGGCTGTATGACTTATTCATGTTGCTCTTCTTTACACACAAGTCCAGTCATCACGACGCCCATCAATGAACCATGTTTTGCATATGCTCATGGGAGAAGCTCCTATGCCAAGCGTGTTCAAGGGATCAAGAGAACATAACACCCAAGTTGAACTTATCATGACGCCCCTCGGTAGCAACACTGAAGTAGAAAGATTTTGATGAGCTCATAGTCAAGATCAGCCATCACCATTGGGTGTTCGACCAAGTTATCTATAGAAAAATGGTTATAAAATAGAGCAAATAGTACACCCTAAACCCGAATAGTTTAAATTTACCATGCTTTACCATGCACACCCAAAGGGTTAATAACAAACAAATCCCTTAAAGAACTTTTTTCACTAGGAAAATAAAAAAAATTAATGTTTTTCACTAAGTTATAAATTATATAATTTTGGATTTATTATTTTAATATGTTTTC
>JASDQU010504734.1:52027-69069 GCA_032191745.1 Picea mariana | reverse complement strand
TATATATACCAAGGAGACATTTTCATTTTGAATCATCTTGTACTTGAACATTTAAGTGGGGTAAAAGGAGGTTGCCCCCTCGAAGAGGCTTATTATCTGAAATTATCTCTTTTCCAAGGCGTTGAGTACTTTTTCTGAGGTTTTTATATGCTATATTGATGTTTGGTTCTTAACAACAAAGCTATGAATTATAGAGCATATGGAAGGAAAAACTTGAGGGTTAAGAACTATAACCTTAAAGATAACCAAACAGTAGATCAAGTTAAAAGAAGAAAGTATAACTCCTTTGCACCTCTACAAGAAGGGAACTTAGAATGCTTCAGATGTCATAATTATGGACATAAAGCAAGTAATTGTAGACTAATGGAAGTCTCAGAAAAACCAAAGTTTATTAGAGAGCAAAAGAAGCTTTGAAAAGAAAAAAACGTCAAAAGATGAATGTCTTATTGCCTTGAAAGCCCAAGATAAATAAGATCTCTGGTATGTTGACAATGGTTTCTCAAAACACATGACATGAAACGAGGAAAAGTTGTTGAACTTAAAGAAACAAAAGGGTAAAGTTACATTTGGTGACAATGCTTCAGGTAACATACTTGGGAAAGGCACTATGAGTTTGGGAAAAGACAAAGCCAAGGATGTGTTGTTTGTTGAAAAATTGAAACGTAGCCTATTAATTGTCAGCCAAACCTATGATCAGGGGCACATTTGCATCTTTGATTCCCAGAAATGTGAGATTAGGAGAGAGGACTCAGGAAAATTGGTTGGTACTGCTCATACAACTCCCTAGAATGTATATATACTAAATACAAAATTGAATGAGGAGTTTCATATAAATTTAGTAGATGAAAGTTGGCTATGGAATAGAAGGTTGGAGCACATTAACTTTGAATATTTAGTGAAAGTAAACAATCTTGGGGCAGTAAGAAACCTGCCAAATATCACAAAGCCCTCAAATCCTATGTGTAGACATTGTCAACTAGGGAAGAAAGCTAGAATAAGGTTCAAAACAAAAGAATACTCAACCTCAAAACCTTTAGAGCTTGTTCACACCAACCTCTATGCACCTACAAGGACCAATAGCTTTCAAGGAGAGTCATACTTTATGTTGTTCATTGATGATTTTACTAGAATGGCTTGGGTATGTTTTATCAAGGAAAAATCAGAAGCACTTAACAAATTCAAATATTTTAAGACCCTTGTTGAAAATGAAACAGAGACAAAAATCAAATGTCTTAGATTAGAAAATGGTGGTGATTTCACCTCAAAAGAGTTTGACCTCTTCTGTGAAACTCATGGAATAAAAAGACAATTCTCTACTGCTAGAACACCTCAGCAAAATGGGATTGCTGAGAGAAGGAATAGAATAGTCCAGGAGGATACAAGGACTATGCTCAATGAAGCAATATTATCTGATGGATATTGGAGGGAAGTTGTATGCACAACAATATACATATTAAACAAAGGTCATCTCATGATTAATAGTAATAAGAATCCTTATGAACTATGGTTTGGGAGAGCTCCTTCGGTAAAATACTTCAAGGTATTTAGAAGTAAGTGTTACTACCAAGAAAGCATATAGATGCTACAATCTTATATTACATAAGATTGTTGAGAGTGCATATGTTAAGGTGGATGATTTAAAAACAATAAAGATCAAACATCAAGAGAGCATACTTGAAAATGAAGATGAAGATGATGATGAGTCAGTTACACAAGCAGAAGAAGAAAAGAATAAAGAATAAAAGGAAGACATACAAGAGGGTGAAATGGATACTAGTGAAGATGAGGAAGATATTCAAGAAGAATAGATAAGAGAAGAATCCCCAAGAAGAGACACAAAGACACCCTCAATAATAACTCAAAAGAATCATCCTGGAGATCTGATTATTGGAAATAAAAGCAATGGAGTACATACAAGAAGAAAATTGTTGTATCAAACAGAAATAACACTTTTGTCACAAATTGAGCCCAGCTCAATCAAAGAGGCAAGCAAAGATGAGAATTGGGTCAATGTTATGAATGAAGAATTGGACCACATTGAAAAAAAACAAACTTGGGAACTGGTTCCAAGACCAAAAAATAAGAATGTTATTGGAACTAAATGGGTGTTTAAAAGCAAAGTGAATGAGAATGGTCAAGTAATCAGGAACAAAGCCAGATTGGTATGTAAACGGTATGCTCATGTTGAAGGGGTAGACTTTGAAGAAACCTTTGCACCTATGGCCATATTAGAGGAAATTAGGATGTTCTTAGCCTTTGTCAACTACAAAAAATTTAAAGTATACCAGATGGATGTCAATTCAGCATTTCTCAAGGGAAACTTAGAAGAGGAAGTCTATATTGAGAAACCATAAGGATTTCAATTAACTAGAAAAGGAGACTATGTCTGTAAACTAAAGAAATCACTCTATGGGCTAAAACAAGCACCCAGAGCATGGTATGCAAGGCTAGATTCGTATTTACAAGTACAAGGCCTCAAAAAAGGATCAACATACAACAATATTTATTGTAAAATTGTCGGTGATAGCATGATTATTGTGGAAGTATATGTTGATGATATTATATTTGGGAGTGATGATGAAAAAATGAGTAAGGACTTTTCTAGGAGGATGCAAAAACAATTTGAAATGTCCTTGCTTGGTGAACTAAATTTCTTTCTAGGATTACAAATAGTACAGTCCAAAAGGGGATTCTATATCCATCAGCTCAAGTATGTTAAAGATATGCTTAAGAAATTCTAGTTAGAGGATTGCAAACATGTTTTTACACCTATGACAGTTGGATGCAAACTAAGAAAGGAAGATGAGTCAAAAGTTGTAGATCCAAAACACTACAGATCAATCATTGGGAGTTTACTCTATGTAACAGCTTCCAGACCTGATGTCAAGCAAGTTGTTGGGATGGTGGCTAGATTCCAAGTTGCACCAAAAGAGAGCCATGTTCAAGATGTGAAAATAATCTTTGGGTATTTAAAAGGAACCAAAGATCTTGGTTTGTGGTACCCTAGCAAGAATTCATTCTTTTTAAAGGCCTATTCAAATGCAGATTGGGAATGTTGTGTAGATGATAGAGAAATTACAAGTGGAGGATAATTCTTCTTGGTAAAATCATTGGTAGCTTGGATAAGCAAGAAACAATACTCAATTTCTTTGTCTACCACTGAAGTTGAGTATATTGCAGCAGCAGAATGTTGCACACAAGTGGAATGGATGAAAAACAACTTACAAGACATCAAAATAGTGTTTGAAGAACCCACTACCATCTACTATGATAATACAAGTGCTATAAGTCTCTCCAAGAACCCTGTCCAACACTCAAAATTAAAACACATTCCAATAAAATACCACTATCTAAGAGATCAGGCTGAAAATTGTTAGATTTTCAATGAGCTATGGCTCATGTATCTTCTTTTATTTTATGTTTAACTATAACTTGAACCATAACTACTGCAGCAAACCCAGATCACAAGAAGAATAACCATGCACAAGAACACAAGAATTATCCGGGGAAAACCTTCTCAACAAGGGAAGAAAACCTAGCCAATCCTTTTCTATATTCCTCAAGAGAAAGACCTCCCACACCATCACCAAACCTAGCACACAAGAGGGTGCTGCAATGCTCATAATTTTAGACCACAACTTCTGAAATCATGAGATGACACAATGACAAGTGTGTTTCCTCAATGGGGATTCACCTTTATTTATATAAGACTTGTCACATAAAATGATGTGTCTATTGGCACAATAGGGCCGACCTCAATAACTCAAAATATAATTAATAATTACCATATTAATTATTTATCTTTTATATTAATTATCTTTTACATTAAATATTAATCACATTAAGTTAGGGCTGACCTGTACCCTTTACATTACAATTAGGGTTACAGGCATGTCTGACTCTTGAACAATATAGCAAGGGATATTATACACCCACTAGTGCTCATCAACTAGGGGCACATCGATAGGGATGTCCATATCTCTGGCTCACTACATTACACAGAAGAACCACTTCTTCACTAGTGCTCACCCACTAGGATCACGTTCACAGGTGCTCATCCCCAGGCACATCCACTCAATATATCTTCTTTCCCACTGCATTACACATGGGATTCATCTAGATTTTCTAATCAACTCTCTGCTCATAGGAGGCTAATACAACATCTTCATTTATGTTCTCATGATAATGCACCCAACACTTTGAGATTTCACAGGTTCACCTTGTGCTCAGCTGCAGGCACGTCCAACTCTGCATATCTCCTTTCTCATTGTGTTACACAAGAGAATCATATGGACTTCTTATCAACTCTCTGTAAGGAGGAGGCCATCTCTATGTTCCAGATCTGTCTCAGATAGGAACCACACACCCATCTCAGGGGCTCTCTCTCAGGTTTTTTTCATGGAGAATGTCTCACGCAACTGTAATCATCAACACTCCCTCTCAGCTAGGGAGGCATTCTTCATCAAGCCAAGTCTCACACATAAGTAATTCAAACTTTGTCTTCGTTATGTCATCAACACTCCCTCTCAACTAGGGAGGTATCCTTCACCAAGCCAATTTAGTGAATATGTTTGCAATTTTCTCATGTGTAGGAAGGTATTGCATGTGTACTATTTTCCTCTGCATCATGTCTCTTATATAATGATATTTTATCTCAACATGTTTCGATCTATCATGAAACACTCAATTCTCAAAGAGATTTACACACAACTCTGGTTATCATCATAGGATCCATCTCGTGATCAAGTAAATATGTCAGAAGCTTGTGAATGCATATTGCTTCACACACTCAATGCTATATACTCTGCTTTTGTGATACTCAAGGCCACAGAGTTTTGTTTCTGCATTAGGAAACCATGGCAATATTCATGGTAAGAAAAAAACCATATGTGCCGGTTCACTATACTCTCTGCTCAATTTCTATAGGTATATCCCTGCAAACTCAAGTCTACACTATAGACACTTCACAGTCCATATCTAATTGTATCTCGTAGATGTCTCAATACATGTTTCACTGATGTTCACTGAGTCTGTCTCGACTAACTAAGTACATTCACTGCATAGCATAAATCAATTCTGGTGTTAACCAGAAACATCAGTGATCCTATCAGATGTGGATCAATATGTTTCATCATAGTTTACTCCCTCTGCTTGTGAGAATCCTCTGACTACAAGTTTTGTTTTTTGTATTTTTTGACACTTCCATTGGCTGCATGTCTTTCTTTCTCTTACAGATTTTGTCAAGCATAGACAGGCCTTTTATGGATTACTTTAAAGTCCCAAGGAATATCAACTAGAACAACTTGGATCAATTGTATCAATGGTTGTCTCCCTCTGAACTGCCGAGGGGGAGAAGGTATTTGTCTTTTCCTTCTTGTCAAATAATTTTGACTCCCTCTGAGTCAAGTGACTCCTTATGAAATATTGAAGGAGAGACATATTCCTTTGTTGTTAACCTGTCTGAAACAAGGAAACAAGACAAGAATATCTCCTAGAGGAGATTTATGAGTACATATCTAGAATCAAAACAATTTTAAGGATTGTTTTTGCAGCAACAACACCTAATTGTAATGTAGCATGATAATCTAAAAACAATCAAACCTGGGGTCTTTAATTCCAGTGTTTTGTTCTTATAAATGCACTGAGACTTCTCTGGGTCCATGATTTGCACCAGGGGTTTCTTCCTCCTACAAATACCCTTATGAAAATGATGCAAATAACATATATATACAAGTGCATACATAAGGGTGCTAATATGATTTCTTCAATGGCACCTGGATGATTTCTGTCCTCTGGCATCTTCATGAAGAAGGTAGTAACAGTGTCACATTTTTGTATCACCCACAATAGGTCTTCCTTTGAAGCCTTTTATTCTAGGAACTTGAAGTTGCTTGATTCATCAAGCTTATTTTCCATCATGATTCTAGCACCGCACATCGAATCCACTTTGCTTGTATTACACATAAAGTGACTTTGAAAATTGGTCCACATATGCTTTGGTAGCAACATAGATAGTGTAGAGAGGACTAGAATAAATTAGTGTGGCACCAGATCCAATGTTTACGATGGCACCCTTCTTCCTTTTCAACATTCCAGGATTCACGGTGTGGATTATTCTAGTAGTATTTTCTACATTCACTGCTAAGAGATTCTTGAGAAGATGGGAATCAACTTTATGAAAGAACTTGGCATAAGGGTAGCACACCCCAACATTTTTTATCAAAATTCCAACATCCAAGTCATTAATGGCCTCATCTACTCTTCTAATGTCTTATAATATCTCCACTAAAATCCACCACAATAGTTTTCACTTGGGTTATGTATTTGGCATGTATTTCATTTGTAAGGTCCTTAAGCTTGGAAGGATTACTTCCAAACAATATCAAGTTGATCTTATGGCTAGCTAATTGAATGGAATATTGCCTCCCAATCCCATCTATGAGGTCTTTCATTATTGCCCATGATCCATACTTGCTCAAATTCCTCCCAAGTCTAAGAAGGTCACCCATATCCAATTCAAGAATCTACTTGAAGTGATGAGGATGGTAAGTAGGCCAAGGGATCAGAAGAGGAGGAGAATCATTCTCTTTGGGCTTGATCAGTTCAGGAACACCACCAACGGATTTGAAGCTTCTAATTCAATTTCAATCCCCCAAGTTTATGCTCTGCGCTAAATCTGAGGATCCCTTCCAAAAGATCCAACACAGTGAAGAATGCTTGTATAACTATCAAATCCTAGATCCCATTTAATGAAGAATAAGCAATGGAAGGAGAGACGATTTCTACATATTTATGGTGTAGTCCCATCATTATTTGGTGAGTTTTATTTTATCTATCTGTCATGCCACCAAAGTTAGATATTTTAACAGCTTTCTTTGTTGAGAATTCACACTGTTCAGACTACCTAATACAGTCTTGTAGCTGATATGATGAGCTTAATATAGTATTGTAGTTGATATGTTGATCTTCAGATAGTCTCGACTTCCTATTACAATTCTGTAGCTGATATGTTGACCCTCTCCTAGGTAGTGACTACCTTTTATAGCAGTTCGAGTTTCCAAGGGACAAGTGGCGACCTTTCCCTATTGTCTAGGAAGCTTGCACAGGGTTCAGTTTAGGCCTACGGTCATTTTAAGGAGGGTTACCATAGGTTTGAGGAAGGATCAAACTTCTTCCTTCATGATTTAGGGGATCCAGCCCTTCTCCTAGGCTTCGACTACTTTTCCATATGCCAAGGCTGTTGATCAAGTGTTGAATTCTCCACCGGAAGGAGGTTTGATCCTTCTTCATCTACCATAGATTTTTCAAGAGGGGTTTGGTCTCATCAACTACCACATATTTTTCAAGGAGAGG
This sequence comes from Picea mariana, assembly GCA_032191745.1. Taxonomy (NCBI): domain Eukaryota; kingdom Viridiplantae; phylum Streptophyta; class Pinopsida; order Pinales; family Pinaceae; genus Picea; species Picea mariana. Next base: position 61,716 of record JASDQU010504734.1, on the reverse strand, counting down.
TCGACCCTCTTATATTCACACCTACAACAGACCTTACCTTCTATTTTTAGTGTGCAATAGTTTTCTTCAAGCCTGCTCTGATACCATGTTAGATTTTCAATGAGCTATGACTCATGTATCTTATTTTATTTTCTGTTTAACTATAACTTTAACCATAACTACTGCAGAAAACCAAGATCACAATAAGAATAACCATGCACAAGAACACAAGAAGTATCTTGGAAAACCCTTCTCAATAAGGGAAGAAAACCCAACCAATCCTTTGCTATATTCCTCAAGAGAAAGACCTCCCACACCATCACCAAACCTAGCACACAAGAGGGTGCTACAATTCTCAGAATTTCAGAACACAACTTCTAAAATCATGAGATGACACAATGACAAGTGTGTTTCCTCAATGGGGATTCACCTTTATTTATATAATACTTGTCACATCAAATGATGTGTCTATTGTCACAATATGGATGACCTCAATAACTCAAAACACAATTAATAATTACCATATTAATAATTATTTATCTTTTACATTAATTATTAATCACATTAACGTGGGGCCGACATGTACCCTTTACATTACAATTAGGGTTACATGCATATCTAAATCTTGAACAATATAGCAAGGGATCTTATACACCCACTAGTTCTCATCCACTAGGGGAACATCCATAGGGATTTCCATATCTCTGGCTCACTGCATTACACAAAAGAACCACTTCTTCACTAGTGCTTAGCCACTAGGGTCATGTTCAACTGTGCTCATCCTTAGGCACATCCGCTCAACATATATTATTTCCCACTGCATTACACAGGGGAGTCATCTGGATTTTCTCATCAACTCTCTGCTCAGAGGAGGATAATACATCATCTTCATTTTTGTTCTCATGACGATGCACCCAACACTTTGGGATTTCACACTTTCACCTTATGCTCAACCACAGGCATGTCCAACTCTGCAAATCTACTTTCTCACTGCATTACATAGGAGAATCATATGGAGTTCTTCTCAACTCTCTATAAGGAGGAGGCCATTTCTCCATTCCAACTCTGTCTCATATAGGAACCACAGGGGCTCTCTCTGAGGTTTGTGTCCTGGAGAATGTATCACACAACTGTAATCATCAACACTTCCTCTTAGCTAGGGAGGAATTATTCATTAGGACAAGTCTCACATGAAAGTACTTTGAACTTTGTCTTGGTTGTAGTCATCAACACTCCTTCTCAACTAGGGAGGTATCCTTCACCAAGCCAATTTGGTGAATATGTTTTCAATCTGCTCATGTGTAGGAAGATATTGCATGTGTACTATTTTACTCTACATCATGTCTCTGATATAATGATATTTTATCTCAACGTGTTTCAATCTATCATGAAACATTGAGTTCTCAAAGAGATTTACACACAACTCTGATTATCATCATAGGATCCATCTCATGAACAATTAAATCAGTTAGAAGCTTGTGAAGCCATATTTCTTCACACACTCGATGATACATACTCTTCATCTATGATACTCAAGGCCACAGAGTTTTGTTTCTGCATCAGGAAACCATGGATATATTCATGTTAAGACAACAACTGGATGTGCTCTTCCAGTTCACTGTACTCTCTGCTCAATCTGTATAGGTATATCCCTACAAACTCAAGTCTACACTGGAGACACTTCACATTCCATATCTAACTATATCTCATAGATGTCTCAATACATGGTTCGTTGTTGTTCAGTGAGTCTATCTCAGCTGACTCATGGAATGACTAAGTACATTCACTACATAGCATGAATCAAGTCTGGTGTTAACCAGAAACATCAGTGATCCAATCAGATGTGGATCAATATGTTTCATCATAGTTTACTCCCTCTGCTTGTGAGAATCCTCTGACTACAAGTCTTGTTTTTGTATTTTTCGACACTTCCATCGGATGCATGTCTTTCTTCCTCTTGCAGAGTTTGTCAAGCCCAGAGAGGCCTTTTATGGCTTACTGTAAAGTCCCTAGGAATATCAACTGGAACAACTTGGATCAATTGTATCAATGGTTGTCTCCCTCTGAACTATTGAGGGGGAGAAGGTATTTGTCTTTGCCTTCTTCTCAAATAATTTTGAATCCCTCTAAGTCAAGTGAATCCTTCTGAAATCCTGAAGGAGAGACATCTTCCTTTGTTGTTAAACTCCCTGAAACAAGGAAACAAATGAAAGGAAACAAGACAAGAATATCTCATAGAGGAGATTTATGAGTACATCTCTAGAATCAAAACAATTTTAAGGATTATTGTTGCAACTACAACACCTACTTGTAATGTAGCATGATAATCTAAAAAAAATCAAAATTGGGGTCTTTACTTCCAGTGTGTTGTTCTTCTGAATTCACTGAGACTTCTCTGGGTCCATGATTTGCACCAAGGGTTTCTTCCTCCTGCAAATACCCTTATGAAAATGATGCAAATAACATATATATCCTTACATACCTGAGGGTGTTGATATGATTTATCCAATGACACCTAGCTGATTTCTATCCATTGGCATCTTCATCAAGAAGGTAGTCACAGTGTCACCTTTTTGTATTGCCCACAATAGGTATTCCTTTGAAGCCTTGTCTTCTAGGAATTTGAAATTGCTTGATTCATCAAGCTTATCTTCCATCATAATTCTAGCATTGCACATCGAATCCACTTTTCTTTTATTCCACATAAAGTGACTTTGAAAACTAGTCCAAATATGCTTTGGTAGCAACATAGACAGTGTAGAGAGGACTAGAAGAAATTAGTGTGGCACCAGAGCCAATGTTTACAATGGCACCCTTCTTCCTTTTCAACATTCCAGGAAGCACAGTGTGGATTATTCTAGTAGTATTTTCTACATTCACTGCTATGAGATTCTTGAGAAGATGGGAATCAAATTTATGAAATAACCTGGCATAGGGGTAGCACACCCCAACATTGTTTATCAAAATTCCAACGTTCAAGTCATTAATGCCTCATCAACTATGCTCATGTCTTATAAGATCTCCATTGAATTCCACCACAACAATTTTCACTTGGGTTATGTATTTGGCATGTATTTCATTTGTAAGGTCCTTAAGCTTGGAAGGATTTCTTCCAACCAAGATCAAGTTGATCCTATGGCTAGCTAACTGAATGGAAGATTGCCTCCCAATCCCATATGTGAAGTCTTTCATTATTTCCCATGATCCATACTTGCTCAAATTATTCTGAGGTCTAAGAAGGTCACCCATATCCAATTCAGGAATCTACTTAAAGTGATGAGGATGGTAAGTAGGCCAAGGGCTTGGACGAGGAGGAGAATCATTCTCTCTAGTCCTGCTTGGTTCAGGAACACCACCAACGGATTTGATGCTTCTAATTCAATTTCAATCCCCCAAGTTTATGCTCTGCGCTAAATCTGAGGATCCCTTCCAAAGATCCAACATAGTGAAGAATGCTTGTATAACTATCGAATCCTTGATCCCATTTGATGAAGAATAAGCAATGGAAGGAGAGATGATTTATGCATATTTACGGTGTAGTACCATCATTAGTTGGTGTGTTTTATTTTAGCTATCTGTCATTGCACCGAAGTTAGATATTTTAACAGCTTGCTTTGCTAAGAATTCACACTATCTGGACTACCTAATATAGTCATGTAGTTGATATGTTGAGCTTAATACAATCATGTACCTGATATGTTGAACTTCAGACAGTTCAAGCTTCCTATCACAGTTATGTAGTTGATATGTTGAGACTCTCCTAGGCAACGACTACCTTTTCTAGTAGGTCGAGTTGCAAAGGGACAAGTGGTGGCCTCTCCTTGCTGTCTAGGAATCTTGAAACCTCTTCTCTTCACACCTATAATGGACCTTACCTTCAATTTTTTGTGTGCAATAGTTTTCTTGAAGCCTGCTCTGATACCATGTTAGATTTTCAATGAGCTATGGCTCATGTATCTTCTTTTATTTTATGTTTAACTCTAACTTGAACCATAACTACTGCAGAAAACCAAGATCACAAGAAGAATAATCATGCACAAGAACACAAAAAGTATCCTGGGAAACCCTTCTCAAAAAGGGAAGAAAACCCAACCAATCCTTTGCTATATTCCTCAAGAGGAAGACTTCCAACACCATCACCAAACTTAGCACACAAGAGGGTGCTGCAATTCTCATAATTTCATACCACAACTTATGAAATCATGATATGACACAATGACAAGTGTGTTTCCTCAATGGGGATTCACCTTTATTTATATAATACTTGTCACATCAAATGATGTGTCTATTGGCACAATAGGGCCGACCTCAATAATTCAAAATATAATTAATAATTACCATATTAATTATTTATCTTTTATATTAATTATCTTTTACATTAATTATTAATCACATTAAGGTGGGGTCAACCTATACCATTTACATTACAATTAGGGTTATAGGCAGGTCTGACTCTTGAACAATATAGCAAGGGATCGTATACACCAAATAGTGTTCATCCACTAGGGGCACATCCATAGGGATGCCCATATCTCTGGATCACTGCATTACACAGAAGAACCACTTCTTCACTAGTGCTCAATCACTAGGATCACGTTCAACTGTGCTCATCCACATGCACGTCCACTCAACAGATATTCTTTCCCACTGCATTAGATAGGGGAGTCATTTGGATTTTCTCATCAAGTCTCTACTCAGAGGAGGCTAATACATCATCTTCATTTCTGTTCTCATGACAATGCACCCAACACTTTGGGATTTCACACGTTCACCTTGTGCTCAGTCACATGCACATCCAACTCTGGAGATCTCCTTTCTCATTGCGTTACACATGAGAATCATCTGGAGTTCTTCTCAACTCTTTGCAAGGAGGAGGCCATCTCTACATTCTAGCTCTGTCTCAGATAGGAACCACACACCCATCTCAAGGGCTCTCTCTCAGGTTTGTGTCTTGGAGAATGTCTCATGCAGCTGTAATCATAAAAAAAAATAAGAACATTAAATTGGAATATGTCCCAACACAAGAATAGGTTGTAGATATTTTCACTAAACCCTTAAGCAAAGATGTATTTGAATATCTCAGGAAAATATTGGGAGTAATCTCTCTTCCATTCTAATCTCTCAAGAAAATAATGCATCAATTGGCATCAATTCAGGGGGACAGTGATCAAAGTCAGGGGGAGTCATTCAAACCTTTTCCCTTGATGTCAAATGGGGAGAAATGGAGACAATATTTCCATCAATGCCAAAGGGGGAGATCATTGGAAATATGGCAATATAGGTTGGCATTGATGGCATTAGCAATGATGTCAAATAGATCAAAGGCATTGTTGTTGGTTGGCATTGACAAATAAAAATGTGCATTATGTATGTGTGATGGTTATAAGAAACTCTTCTACTACATGGCCTATGATGATGAGAATGAAAAAAACCAAAGTTCAGAGGATGTATTAGTGCCTAGTGCAACAAGCCTTGTCAATAATAGTGTCAACATGAAGAGATACTTTTATGGTATTCATGGACAAAGCAAAATATGTTGAACTTGTCAAATCACACTATCCACAAGATTACAGTGTAGAAGAGTGTGAGTGTAATCARGCAATAAAMTTGAATGASTGTAGCAATGGTGGCATGTCAATACCTCRAGCAACATTTGGATTTGTYGCTAGAATTKCCACTGGTSTACTTGGATTTCAAGGTTCCAAGAGCTTATCAAATACTATGGATGCAAGTTCTCARGAGAAAATTGCTYTGCAGAATTGACTTGAACAGAACATTGATGGGACTAAGATGAGCAATGTTGAATGTGAACAACTTACAAGAGATTCCAAGTGTCATCAATTGGAACATATTGAAGATGGATGGTTTGATTGTTATGCCTGTAGCATCATAGGTGGCAAATTCTAAGATCAGGGTAGAATGTAGTGTCCACATAAATGAGGAAGATGTTTAAAGTTTCCAAGACAGAGTGCAAGTTTCCACGACAGAGTATTCAACATGTAGTATGCCTACTTGTATGAAACTCAATTCAAATCAAATGCATAACTTGTCTGTTTCTGGAAAAGATGACCAATTCAAACACTTTGACAGTATCAAAGAGCCTTTGGACCATTACTTTCTGAATGAAACATCTCAGAGTTCTAATGATAGAAAGTAGTAAAATAAAGTATAGCAAGAGTGGAGTATCCTTGAAAAAAATTTCCTGACATGATTTATGTGCAAGTCTATGAGGATCATATGGATTTGCTCAGGGCTGTGATTCTTGGAGCTAATGGGTCTCCATATCAAGATGGCCTTTTATTCTTTGATATTTATCTTCCATCTAATTTCCCTCAGGCACCACCGATAGTATATTATCATTCTCATGGGCTTAAATTGAATCCCAATTTATATGAAACTGGAAAAGTCTTCCTAACAAGATCGATGGAAAGACTGGGCAGTCGATCGATGTAGAGAATGTGATTATGCCCATCTTGATGGTCTTACTGATGGAACCTAGTTGTCTTATTATGAGTACAATGCAAGTGCATACATGGAAGGTCCAAGCTTGACTAATCCTCTGGAAGGTTTAATTTATTATGAATCTAGTAGCAACACAATACCTAAGAGTGCAGGGATCAATAACCCTGAAACGTCAACTTACTATGAACAGATTGGTTCTATCACTTATGTTGAGGTCACAGTCCCCATCAAAATGCCAGTTGCTAATCTCTCAAAAGATGCATGTGAAAAACTTGCAAAGCATTCCATCCATGGGGTCAATGAACTCTCAATTGTCTGGTATTTCCCAAGGTGGACAGTCTGGTGTGGCCTCTAGTGCACTTTCCCATCAACAACAGTGGATTCTGACTCAAGGAAAGAAAATGAACCCATATGGCATGCCATTAACTTCACCTTCATGTGAATGAGAGGAGTAAGAATGACAGTGCTGCGTGTAAGACTCAGCAACCGTCCGATCAAAAGATTGATGGTGATGATTAAATTTCCATTTGAGAATTAATCCCACATTGATAGTGCAAAAACATTTATTTGGGTTTATATACACCGCTCTCACTATGACTATTCGATGTGTAGTGAAAAGGTATGGCGGGGACTCTAGGTTCTTGGACTTCATAAGAATATCACCAGCTTGGAGCTTGGGACGACCTGTCAAGCCCCCTACCTTTTGGTCAAAACAAAAATAACTGTCAATTTGATGATGAAGGATCTCGGTCATTCGTTGGAAATATATTTTTTTATATATACATTGCACGTCGGTCATATGGGTGACTGTGGGATTAAGGGCCATTTTGGTTGGTGTAAAGTGACAATGAAACCACAAACTTGTCGATGATTTTAGGCATACTTCCAATTTGGAGGATAGCCAAGCCCACTGCTAGTTGTATGAACATCCAGATGTCAAGACCATTACTCTGTCGGGAGATTGAGCGTAATGATAAAACCAGGGGTTTGACAATTTTAGTAAATCCCTGCACAACATTCAGACCGTTGTAAGATAGACAAACCCACTTCTAGTTGTGTGAACATCCTGATGTCAAGACCATCACACTGTCATAAGATTGAGTGTAATGCTAAAACTAGAGGTTTGCCAATTTTAGTAAAACCCTACACAACAATCAGACCATTGATAATGACAAGGTCAAGATGAAGGAGGATCACACAAAGAAGATAGCAGAGGCTATTAAAACTCCATCATAATTTTTGAAAGATCTACATGCTGCCATATCCAGGTGATCACAAAATTTAGTAAAACACTGAAGAAATACAAAAGACAATGAGTAAAATAAAGCCACATTTTTCGATGGATGCTTTTGGTTGATGAATAAAAATTCATGACAAATAGTATATCAATAATAATTGTTGATCAAAGTATGTGAATATTAGTTTAAAGAAGAATTTTATTATGAATTAAAGAATATATCAAAAGATAAGATAAAGATTGAAGAGATGTGTGGTTTGAAAAAACATGACTGTGTTATTTAACACAATGATTATGTAATATACAAAGAGGTGTGATGATTCATGAAAGGGTGTGAATTCCCATGAAGAGTTATGATGAAGGAATATATAAGAAGGTTGAGAATTGAAGTAGAGGAAATTGTTGCAGAAGATACATTGAAGATCAGATGACAGAAGCAGAGAGAGGAGCAGTCAAGACATGATACAAAAGTTTTCCAAATCAATAAATTAAGGGTGGTTGGGAGGTGCAAGGGAAGGTTGGAGCCTGCAGGGGAGTAGATGCTTCCTTGTCAGTTGTAGTTGACTAAACAAGGGGTTGTAATCTCCTACCAGTTGGAGCTGGTGAACAGGGGTGTGGGTGCATCCTGATCAATGGGTGTTGATCTAAAGAGGAAGAACATATTCTTCTATGTAACTTGTAAAAAATAATTTTGTAGTTAATAGAAAAGTATTTGTGGTTTTCCCAATTGGGTTCCAAGATAAAATTTTGTGTTAAAATTTTGTTTGCATTAACAAAAGAAAGAAATCATAAAATTATTGTGTCACTGATTCACCCCCCCCTCTCAGTGATAGGATTTGATCCTTCAACAACAACATTCACGGAGAGGTTACATTGAAGCACCACACACATACTCACAAATGGCGAGATTAATTGGGAAGCTAAACCAATCCATTGTTTGTTCCTTATTCATGAGTATAAATACATATGAGAGATGGTTGGAGCGGTTGTACCCACTCCAACTAATCATTCCTTAAGATCCTTTATGTTACATTATTTCACTTACTTACATATTTTGTTGGACACACCTACATCACTTAGAGGGGGGGTGAATGAGTGTGGAGATATTTTTCCCAAAACTTCCTTCTTACACAAAAATTCCTTAGTTAACATTCAACATTTGATCATTACTCATTTCTGTCATTTATAATCATTTATATGTGAATACATATCAGCAACATATACCAACAACATATCATCAACAAATCATCTCCACAAGGAACACAAAGAACACAAGATGTATGTACAATTTTTCTTTTTATTATGGACTTCAATCTGGGGGTTTTTCAGCAACAACTGAATAGAGTACAACTCTACAAGAGCACCCGTTCTATATGAAAGACTCAGCTTACATTCTCAGCACCAACTTAGATGAGGCAACAATCCTCAACATATATCAATCTGTCAACATAAACAAGTGCATCAACCATGCACCAACCTGTAATCAAATTGTACCATAAACAAGTGCATCCAACCATGTACCAAGTATATACCAATCATGTGTCAAATAATCATCAATAATGACTCATCAATACGTACCAACATCATCAACTATACACCTAATGTATGTGTCAACTCATCAACTGCTTGTCTCAGCCATGACTAGTTTTGGATTAGTCAGCAACCCCAACTTGAAATAATCATAAATTTGTACCAGTAATGAATAAAGATCTGAAACACATACACAATGTTCTTCGGTGTTTTTTTTGAAATTCATCCAGGTGGCACTACTTGGAACCTCTCAGAAAAAGCATTATAGAAAAAATGGCATACCTTGTTGAATTCTGGCTTATTCTATAGAGCGACCTTGTAGAGCGTGGACCGCACAAAATATTCATTGAATTGATCTAAAAATGCTACAAAACATACTAAATCCTATACCCTAACCAACACATTTTGTCTCACTAAATTTTTATCTAGTATGAATAAGTTATGACGTTTTTACCTGAAACACTTGTTTTTGACTAGTTTC
>JASDQU010504734.1:31336-48711 GCA_032191745.1 Picea mariana | reverse complement strand
AACAATAACTATTGATTATTTCTCATATATTGTGCATGGTGTATTGTGGTGTATTGGTGTAACTCTTATACTATTGTTAATTGCTCATAGGATATAATTGAATGTATTAAGTATAAGTTGAAAAGGTTTGTAAATTGTACTTGATATTGATTCACCCCCCTCTCAGTATCAAAAAATTCAATTCTATGGAGTCTTTCATTTTTACATCAAGGATGACTAACCGACTCTAAGACTCTACAAGAAATTTTTCATCGCCTTGAATTCATGTTGTTGATTATGTGTTGATTAATGTTGGTGAGTGGTCGAACTTGTCGGAGAAAAATCCGGCTTACATTACATGACTGGAGGGGACCGCCTGCCTTCGAAGAAGACACATGTTTAACCCTCTCCTTTCTGCTTTGACTAGGATTTTCCAAGACATCTTGAAATTGACACATAATAATTTTTATTTTCCAATTGATGGACTCGACTTCGACTAGACCTTGACTTGATTGTCTCAATCCAGTGAACGACTAAATTTGACCCAACTTTGAATTTGAGTATGATCCTTCATAATAAATCTTAATATAATGTACAAATTTATTTAATGCTTTCACCCATGGGATTTCTGTAAATTGGAATCGTCATAAACTTCTAATGTAGTCACATTAGCAACTAGTCGACCAGGTTGATAAGTCGACCAAGTCGACTAGTTCGACCATAGTTTAGTCAGGTCGACAATATAAGTGCGCTTGAAATTCCATTGCAATCTCGAGCAAGAGAGAAGAATATTCGGATAGGTGAAGCACCATAATCATCATCTACATGTATTTTTTTTTCAAAGACTGTTTGGAATGAACATACGACCAGTCATCTTGGTCACAATGACCAATCACCCATCCGTCAGGGCACTCATCGATCAGGTCGACTTGGTCGCACCATATTTTTTCACTGAAACTTTGCAGTCGGATATATTGAGTGTAGTCAATTTTCATGGTTGAATTCTCGGTCGATTAATGAGCAATCGACATCTCCCCCGAGAAACATAACCATTTTTTTCACTATCCTGACATGTACATATGGTGCCTTCCGTAGGTATTGCAGGTCTCACTGTCTCATGCGGAAGACTTACTCGACATGCTCAACGATTGGTGTTTTTCAAAATTTCAATAATTAATCCCTTGTTTCAACCACTTTGACTGACCAAGATTCTTGATGACCTTCTAGAGGCTTCTAGAATATTCTTGAGGGTCCTCCAACTTCATAGAACCATATCTCCTCAACTGTGAGGAACTATGTGGCATACCATATATCACCGGAAATGGCATGACACATACTATCCATCTATGATAGTATTACCTACAAGTATATTAACCTTCATGTCTTTATTCCTCAATAAAGTGTGGGTTCCATGACCATGATCAACGTATCACTAGATCCTCTCACATGGATCATATACCAAGGGCACCTCTTAACTAGGTTTCCACCATCACCAACACATGCCTCTACCAAACATGTACCGAAGTCACCAACATACCATCACAAGATATGTCCTTGTACCATTCCATGTACCAACATGTACCATGCATCAATTATGCACATCAACACATGTACCATACCATGTGCCAACCATGCACATCAACAACACATGTACCATACCATGTGCCAACCATGCACATCAACCATGTACATCAACCTGTACCATACCATGTTCCAACCATGCACTTCAAAAACACTTGTACCATACCATGTTCCTACCTTAATAATGTGTCAATATCAATGGTAGACCTATAACATGACAACCAACTGTCCAACAATATCGTCCACATCTCTAGGGCTTCAAGACTTCTCCAAGGGTTGACATCAATCTCTAAGATCACTCTCCAAGGGTTGACATAAATGACAATCAACTTTCCAAACCAAATGTCCAACAATCTCCCTCTTTGGCATTGATGGAAACACTTAAACATGGCAACACCATGCTCATGCTCTCCCTATGACCATCGCTCCTCATCAATGTTTATATCTCTCCCCTTTGACATCAATGGAAAATGGTATCTTCCTTGGGGATTCTTCCCATGTCTTCATGCCTTTGTTCTTCTCTCCCCCTTTGACATCCTGGGAAAAAGGGTAACTCTCTCTCTGGGGATGCTCCCCCTGTTTGAGCTTTCCTTGGGGATGATCTCCCTATCTTCACTCTTGTTATCTCTTCTTTGACTATTTCTCTCTCCTTGAATTCTCTGCAAGATGTCATGTAGATCAATTGTAAATCTCCCTGTACCTTCTTCCTTTTAGAGCTTTTATCCATTGGTGCTTCCTCTTGTAAATCATTGACATATATAAAAGCATTCAAAGTTTGAGCATTCAAATATTTCATTATCAAAAACATCCATTTGTCTCTAAATCAGTCTCTGAAACAATCTGTTTTGAACTCATGCTCTCATCCACTAACATATATCTATCCAATTCTGCCAAGTGTCTTAGGAATCCTTCCTTGTCCATGTGACCCATCTATACTTTCACTATTTTGAAGACTTCTATGAATCCATTGCAACTGATCATCACATACCTGTTGTTGTAATCTTGTAGATTACAACAACATTCACAGAGAGGTTACATTGAAGCACCACACACATACTCACATATGATGAGAGTAATTGGGAAGATAAACCAATCCATCGTTTGTTCCTTATTCATGTGTATAAATACATGTGAGAGATGGTTGGAGTGGTTGTACCCGCTCCAACTAATCATTCCTTAAGATCCTTTATGTTACATTATTGCACTTACTTACATATTTATCCTTATGTATGCATATATTTACTTATGTATTAAAGTATGATGACTATTACAAGCGCCTACGAGGCCTCCCAACATCTCCCCCACACTCAAATATTTTCTCGTCTCGAGCAAGCGTGCACCAATGTTCTGGGTCTCTACTGCTACAGAAGTATCCTTATTGTGTACCACCCATGAATACCGGGTCGCATAGGTAACTTAGTCGCAACAAGTGCCAACTAGATAGGGTGATAGACGTATACAAGGTTTATTGTGACTAGTCTCAACTATATCTGAGTGACTATATATTATAGGTCCCATCTCCTTGATATCAATGCTCTACGTTCCCCATCAAGAGCCACACCGACTGCTATTATTTCCAAGTCAGTCACTCAATTCAGACCTAGATTGCTCAGGCGCTCTGTTAGGTTGTCACTCTCGGAGGGTTCACTATAGGGGATCGATGAGGGTCTATGATATCGACCACTCATACAATTTTTTTGTTGTCACGACCCAAAAAAATATTCTGCAACTCTTATACTCAGGGCATCAATCAATTCAGTGTTCGCATCATCTTTTCTTTAAGCACTTTGTGTGTGTGTAAAACATCTCTCTTGAATGCCTTCTAACACTGTTCATCATAAGTGTTCTGCTCACTTTGTCGCTGCAAAATTTTCCTTTGTCAATGCTCAATATTATGTTCAAGTGCTTAGCCATTGCTATGTTTCTCATCATATATTGCTTCAATTCTATGGAGTCTTTCATTTTTACATTAAGGATCACTGACCGACTCTAAGACTCTACAAGAAATTTTTCCTCTTCCTACTGTTGATTATGTGTCGACTGATGTTGGTGAGTGGTCGAACTCATCGAATAAAAATTTGGCTTACATTACATGACTGGAGGGGATCGCCTGCCTCCGAAGAAGAAGCACGTTTAACCCCCTTCTTTCTTCTTTGACTAGGATTTTCCAAGACATATTAAAATTGACACATAATAATTTTTATTTTCCAACTAATAGAATCGACTTTGTTACAGATCGACTTCAACGAGATAAATTGGCCTGGATAATATCTCCACAACCAACATTCTCGAGCAAAAGATATTTGTGTGATAATGGTGATCGTTTTGGCATTTTCATATCACAATTTTGGTAGAAAACCCCCAACGGATCATGAACATGCTCTACACGGGCCAGTCGATATGCACAACAAAACCCCCAGCAGAAATATCCATTTTCATGCACTTATAGTTCGAGTTGGTTTGCACTAGTCTTACACATTTTACTGTCTATTTACTTCACGATGATGGCCAATTATTGCGCTAGTAGAATCCTCTAACCAACTGGTATTCTGCAGTGGGGAAGTTCCAATGCATATCAACCGTAATACACAAAAAATTATAAGCCCGACCATCAATTGGAATTGTGTTGGCGGAATCCCAGTTGTGCCATCTTTTTGGTGAATCATTCGTTAAGATGTTCACAGGTTTGTACATTATCATTTCGCATGAGATTTTTTCATCTTCTTCTTCTCCAACTACTCCTGTTGATCGATGGTCAGGGCTTCTTCTCATAGCAATACAATTTTCTTTTTGCGTCAAAATTAGATATAGTGATCCTCTTATATCTCCATCAAATTTAGACTACCCCCATCCACTGTTGTTTTCACCCTGCCAGAGAGGTTACATTGAAGCACCACACACATACTCACAAATGACAAGAGTAATTGGGAAGGTAAACCAATCCACCATTTATTCCTTACTCATGAGTATAAATACATATGAGATATGGTTGGAGTGGTGCTCCAACTAATCATTCCATAAGATCATTTATGTTACATTATTCCACTTATATATTTATCCTTATGTATTCCTATATTTACTTATGTATTAAAGTATGATGATTGTTACAAGGGCCTAAGAGGACAAGTGTCTTACGAATCCATCCTTATCCATGTGACCCATCTGTACATTCACTATTCTAAAGACTTCTCTAAATCTGCTGCAACTGATCATCACATACCTACATATAAAACTGAAATAGCTATGCCCAATGGTCTACTTGACTACAAATCAAACTCTACAAATTTGCAATGAGTATATTCATGCTTTAATATGTCCTCTATGAATCTTTTCATCAAAAAGCGTACCAATGATATTCCTAGTGTCAGTGAATTGATATTTTGTATACCTACATGGAGATGTGTTAAGAAACCTATTCCTTAACCAACCAATCTATCATAGGAGATCATATACCTTTTCCATCGAACCACTCTGAATCAAAAAATTGTAACACCACTCTGAAACACATCATGTTGTATGAAGGATAGATCTCTGAACCGTAACAGTTGTTTCGTAGACTCCCCCTGTTCAATATTCATATTACTTGGAAGTCTCCAAGCCAGATGGCTCAGAACAATGGAGGAATCTGCCCTAATGCGAAGTAGTCTTCTTCTTCGTCTATGGATCCATCATCTTCCTGGATTATGGCACTTTCTTCCTGGATTCTAACATCTTCCCTTCTACATGTGGATTCATCATGATCTTGTGCTACTATGTATCATGAGAGTGTGATTTTTGGGACCTGTTCTTCCTTTACCTGCTCTACATTATGATCATGCATTGATGTGGATTCTGACAATATGATCCTTGAGACTTGTTCTTCTTTCACTTTTTTTTAATAGTATGTAGTATTCCCACTAAATTTTCTTTGAATTTTTCTTTTACCAACAATTTTCTACCTTTGAATAGTATTACCATCACCCAATGAAAATAACAATGTAGCAGTAATTCACAAAATGTTGGTATGAGTTTATTATTCTAATATCATGCTACAACAGTGAGGAATTTAAACTCCAACAACAATATATTAATGGCAACAAGAAGTAGATATGACTTGAGTAGCAAAAGAATGAGCTATCTACTCTTCCAGAAAAGACATAGCACTCAGGAATGATTCATAACAGTATTGTACATTTGATTACATAGGCAGATCCAGGATGGAAATGGAAGATAATCGCCCAGTTTATTTATGGCAATGTTCACATGAAGAGACTCGGCCTATCCAACATTAATCAGCCACATAACTAAGGAGTAAGTCCTCTTAACACAACAACTCAACGCTATATCTAAGTCGACCTTAACCAGCAGCTAGGAAATGTGTCCAGTGAATGAGATGTGCACCCCACAAGTGAGAAAAATGCCCAGCAGTGAGAGGATACGCCTAGCCAGTGTATACTCAACAATTACTGAGAGAAAATTGTTGGAAATATGGCTACAACAGAGATGACACAGATGATCAAGGTTGTCATTGATGGCAATCGATTGTTTATGAAGAACAGATGCTGAAACACGCTGCAACACAAATGCAAACACAGACGCTGAAAAACAATNTGCAAAGTCAGAGCATAGATGATTGATTAAAGGAGCACAGGTCCAAAGGATCCTTTTAAAAGAAGCCTGGTTACTGAACTTGGTATTACATTGTAGTGCACCAAGTCAGGGGGAGCTTGAGGAGAACAGTTTAACCCTTTTCCTTTGATGTCAAAGGGGGAGAAATGAAAGACATATTGCCATCAATGCCAAAGGGGGAGATTGTTGGAAATATGGATACAACAGAGATGACGCAGATGATCAAGGTTGTCATTGATGGCAATCGATTGTTTATGAAGAACAGATGCTGAAACACGCTGCAACACAAATGCAAACACAGACGCTGAAAAACAATGCTGAAACATGACTGCTGGAACACGAATGCTGAAACACGACTGTTGGAAGCGAACACAGATGCTGCAACACAAAAGTGAAACATCTTGAAATGTAGATGCTGAAACACGACTGTTGGAACACGAGTGTGCAGAGGACAGTGAGGCAGAGCAGCAGATCAGGAACAGTGTAGAATACAGAGAAGATCAGCAGAAAGGGTAAGCAAGCTATATCAGAATGAACAAGTTGATTTAAGCAATATGTATTTTGGTAAACTAGGGTGGTAGGGTGGTGCTAGGGAGACGTATGTCTCTTTCTCTGCAAGTGGGTGCTTGTAGAATCTGGAGGTTGGTGCCTTCACTCAGTTGGTGCTGAAGTAAAAGGAAGTCGGGGCTTCCACCCAGTGGGTGCTGGGATTCTGTGGGAGTTGGTGCTCTCAGCCAGTTGGTGCTGGCAATCAGAGGTTGTAGCCTCTNTCTATGAGTTGGTGCTCATAAAAGATGAGTTGTAATGAAGTTAGTGCTTGTTGAACATCTTAAGAAGACGAGGTTTTTTCCCGGGTTGGGTTTCCTCTTGAAAAATCTGTGTCTCATAATTGTGAATGAATATTGTGTGTGTGATTGTTGTTCTTTATGATATATGCTTTATATTTACAACACTGGCTTTCACAGTAAAGACTTACTGCCACTAATATTAATGATTCGAAGTTAAAAATGAGAGAAATTGTTAATAATATACAATAACTGATTCACCCCCCCCCCCTCTCAGTTATTTCATACCTGCAACAAAAATCGCCCCAGAAGAGTAGTAATGCTACCCAGGAACATGGGACTCAGATCCCACAAGCAAGATTCCTTTCTACTCACATAAAATGCGCCCATCTCACAGAGAATGTATAGGTTGGGGGACCCACGAATTTTATCAAGGAAACTCTGCCTTTCTCAAGCTACTTGACGGGTTACACTTGGAAAATTGCCCAGCATCAACAAATTTTCCTTATTAATGTTTAAATCTTCCTTCTTAACTCAAAATCACCCCCATACATGAGTAAACTCAGCAAGCACTATAATAACTTCTCCACAACAGCCAACTTCAGTTACCAAACTATCCCATTAATGAAATCCAACTTCGAAATCTAAGTGATTTTGATCTGAAACTAGCTAGGTTGTATCGTTGCAACATCGAAACCAGCAAATGCATAAGGGTTTCCAAAAATCCCAGACTCTTTTCTCAAGAGCTCTCAAAAAATCTATTTTCCAAATGGTTGAATGCAATAATGAGGGGCACCTCCTCTTTTATTTCTTCATTGAATTAATTCCCGCTCACTTTACTTTTTTAATGTTCTTTTAAAGTCACTTCATGCTTGCACACTTTATAATTTTTAAGTGACTTTATTTTTCCTAAGACCCATGTCTCCCTTTTTCCCCTTTTCACTTTATAAAGTCATTTCCTAGGCAAAAGTTGAGTTCCCTAGATAACTTTTCCCATTTAGCCTACGGGAACCAATTTAGGCTAGTAGAACCATTTCTTATGCTTCCTAGGCCAACGGGGACATTACATTCCTCCCCACCTAATATTGTTTGTTCTCAAGCAACTGTAATCCAGGGTGTTGCAATATCTTCTCTCCTTCCCAAGTAGTGTCCTCGATAGGTATATTTTTCCATTTGATCAGGTACTCTTTGATGCTCCTATTTCTTAATTTCCACTCTCTAGTCTCCAACACCTCCTTCAGAATTAGAATCAACTACCCCTCCTCATCCAATGGTGGAAACTCTGTAGAAATGACAACATGTTGTCCCACTGCCTTCTTGAGGCATGAAACACAAAAGAAATTGTGTATCTTACATCCTTCTGGAAGATCTAGCTCATATGCTACTTCCCCGACTCGCCTCAAAATCCTGTGGGGACCATAGAGTTGTGGCTTCAGTTTATTTGCCCCTTTCATTTTCAAGGACGATTGCATGTATGTCTGCAAGAAAAGATATACCAAGTCTCCCACATCGAAACTGTGCTCCACTCTATGCCTGTCAACGTACATATTTTGTTGATTTGGTGCTATTTGCAGGTTATCTTTGAGAGTTCACAAGATGTCCTGACTCTCTTGAATCCAATCTTTGACTTTGGGTGCCCGAATGTCCCCAAATGCTCGATCCACAAAGGTGGTGGTGGCGTCATAACCATACAAATCTTTGAAAGGTGTCATCATGATCAACATGTGATAAGTGGTGTTATAGCAATGGTCACCCAAGTGCAGCCATTTGATCCACGCCTTACATTGCCCCAATACATAATTTCCCAAACACCCCTCGATCCATTTGTTCACAATTTTTGTTTGCCCATCAGTCTGAGGGTGATAACTGGTACTAGGCATTAATTTTGTCCCTATGAGTCTAAACAGCTCCTACCAGAATCCCCCCATGAATCTGTTGTCTCGATCACTGACAATTGTCTTGGGCAGTCCATGCAGCTGAAATACCTCTCTGAAGAAAATCTCTGCTACTTGCGCTACAAAGTATTTGGATGATATGGGGAATAAATGGGAAAATTTAGTAAGCATGTCAACCACCACGTAGATGCAATCTTTTCCCTGAAATAGAGGCATCCCTATGATAAAATCCATCGAAATGATTTCCCATTTTTGTTCAGGAATGTGAAGCGGTTGGAGCAATCTTGTTGGGCGAGTATGTTCCACCTTGTTTTGTTGACAGATGTGACACTCCCATATGAACTTAAATACATCATTCTTAAGACCCTTCCAAGTGAACCTCTCCCGAATTTGTCTATAAGTCTTTGGGTATCCTGGATGACCTGCCAAAGGAGAAGTATGTGACACAAGAAGAATTTTGTCTTTCAACTGAGATTCTATTACTAAATAGATCTGGTCCTTATAATATATGATGTCGTCAATAACCCTGTACCTGTCATTAGAGACCTGACCATTAAGTATCTCACAAACAAACCTATTTTTGGAGTATTCTACCAATAGAAATGCCTTCCATTCCACTGAAATATCCATGAGAGAGAGAGTGGGTATCCTCAATAGGGCATTAGCAACGACATTATTTTTGTCTTTCACATACTCAATTTCAAAATCACAGGCTTGGATTTTACTGATCCATTTTTTTTTCTGCTCGCTCATCTCCTTTTGCTCCATGAGAAGCCTTAAGCTATTATGATTGGTCTTTACCTTCAACCTATTCCTCACCAAGTACTGTCGGAATTTGGTCAAAGAATGCATTATGGCCAACATCTCTTTGTCATATATGGAGTAATGTTTCTCATACTATTGGAGTTTACAGCTCTTAAACGCTATGGGGTGACCGTTTTGAATCAATACATATCCTATACCAATTCCCGAAGCATAACAGTCCAAAACAAAGGGATGAGTAAAATCAGGGAGTGCTAAAACAAGGCATGAGCTCATCACCTGCTTCATTTTCTCGAATGTCTCCTGGGCCTTCTCAATCCAAACGAAAGCCCCCTTTTTGGTGAGATCGGTCAGTGGCGTTGTCAACTGTGAGAATTCATTAACAAATTTCCTATAGTAAGTGCAAAGACTGAGGAAGCTCTTCAGTTCTGTCACATTCCTAGCAGTTGGCCACTCAATGATCACCCTGATCTTTTCTTGGTGCACCTGTACCCCGTTCATCCCAATAATGTGCCCCAAGTAGAGCATCTATGTCATACGGAATTCGCACTTGGATTCCTTCGCATACAACTGCTGACTCTCTATAATACCAAGTACTTCATCCAGATGTCGCAAATGGTCCTCCCATGTTTTGTTGTATATGAGGATGTCATCAAAGAAGACCAATAAGAACTTTCTCAACTGCTTATTGAACACATGATTCATGCACAAATGGAAAGTGGCAGGGGCATTAGTTAGCCCGAATGGCATGACCAGAAACTCACAATGCCCACAGTGGCATCTAAAGGTTGTCTTAGGTATGTTCTGCTCTCGTACTTTGATCTGGTGATACCCTGATCGAAGATCAATCTTCAAGAAGAATTTGGCTCCCCTAAGCTCATCCATTAATTCATGGATCCTAGGTATGGGGTACCAATTCTTGGTTGTCTTCTTGTTTAGGGCCATGTAGTCAATACACATCCACAGAGGACCATCCTTCTTCTTGACTAAGATAACAGAAGAGGAAAATGGGCCGGAACTAGGGTGGATGTGGCCCAATTTCAACAATTCTTTAATGGTTTTTTCAATCTTATCCTTGTAAACTTTAGGGTGTCGATAGGGTTTTGTGATAATTTCTTGGACCCCCTCCTCTAGCTCTATGATATACTCAAAACCTCTATCAGGTGGAATGCCAGGAGGAATGCCACTAAATACTTTATGATGTTTGCAGAGTAATACCTGTAAGTCCTCTAGAAGCTTATGCAAACAATCATGTGGCTCTCTGTCAGAAATAAATCACTTTACAACCCACTCTACATCACCATGCCTCATAACTGCCTCCATGTTGTGCGATAACACAATCTTCGGTGGGTACTGGTGCATGGCTCGTAGGACCACTTTCTTTCCATCTGGCCCTGTGAACTCCATCTCCATGGTCCTCTGATGAGTAGTGTATCTCCCAATAGAGTAAATCCATTGAACACCCAACACTACATTTGTGTCTAGTATGTCCACCACAAAGAAATCATTTGTCATTGAGTAGTTTCCCATGGTTATTGTGAGCTTGAGAATCCACTTGGTGCAACTCATCCGGTGGTCTCCTGGTATGACTACTATGAACCCATCGAATTCCTCTGTTATAATTCCTCTCCTCTCGACCATGTTACCATCAATGAAGTTATGGGATGCTCCCCCATCGATCAATATTGTCACCTTTTGCCCTTGTAGGACGCCTCTAACCCTGAAGGTATGATATCTCAGAAATCCTGACATCGAGGCCATGAGCAGGTCCTTAGCCCCAGCCTGTGAAGACTCCTCTCCTGATGTTGGATGTCCCTAGTCCTAAGCCTTCTCCACCTCCTCATCCTCATCATTTTCACTGTCACAGTATACCTCAATGTAATGGGCCTTGCCCATTCTATCCTTCCTAGTACATTTGTTCCTTGGTGCCCATGGCTCCTAACAGCTGAAACACAATTTATTTTTCCTCAATTATCTACTAGTCCCTTCATCCAGTTTGGGCTTGCCGACCCAATCTCTCTGAGGTGGTATGATGTCCTTAGTCCTCAGGGTAAAATTGGGTTTGGGCATAAACCGACTTTTAGGTACTGCATCCTGCATGTCTGGAGCTCTGTTGATTGCATCCTACAAAGAGGTAGGCTTTTAGTCCTTGACCCATCCTCGTAGAGGCTCCATTAGCTCCTCCACAAACAACATCACTAGATGGCCCTCTAAAATGTCTGACACCATCACAACAACCCTTTGAAACTCAGATATATAGGCCTCTGGGCTACCTATCTGTTTGAGTTGAGCCAACTCTCTGAAGTGAAGCTCAGGGTCCTTCCTATCAAATATCTTCATGAGTCTCTATGTGAAGTCCAGGTAGGAGGTAACCCCGACATGTCCCAAAGTGACTAACCCATGGTACTACCACTCATGGGCCTCACCATCCAGGTGCAAGGTGGCCAATTTAATGGCATTTGTCTCTGTCGTCTGGTGCAACTGGAAGTAAGTGTCGAGCTTATGCACCCACGATCTAGTGGAGCATTTAGAGCCCCTGTCAAATTTGGGAATAATGACTTTCCCAATGGTACGTTGCAACTCAAAATTGTGTGTCATAGCCCTCATGGGCCCTCTCGGTCGGTTTCTTCTCTTCATATTGCATAACTCTGTGAAGGACATGGCTGAGTGGAAATCATCTCCTAGTCTCTTGTACTCCTCTAAATATGCCCTGTAGGGTGCATCCTGCTCAACCTGCATCAATGGACCTACATCCTCATTCCCCAAAAATTGAGGCATAGTGGGTTTGGGGAATTTGGTGTACAAGTGGGGGTGGCTCTGAATGGTAGTGCGTGAGTGTCTGCCTTCTCTATTGTTTGAATCGCCATCACCATTTTGGTTCTGCTTCATTGTGCCCTCCAACGAATTCTTAGAAAATTGCCCCATGAGGTCCATCATGGCATTTTGACCCTTGGCCAAGTCATTCAAGATATTGAACAAATTGTTGATCATGGCATCATATTTTTCCCCCATGGTTCCTTTTACCTTATGTGTGATAGATGGCGTTGTCTCTCCTGTCTCTTCTTCTCTAACCACTTCTTCTTCTTCCCACCCAGGGGGATCTGGGGTTCTTCCCCTACGTCTCTGGTAGGTAATGTTCTGCTTGTCTTATGGTCTCATAAATCTGATTACAAATTCCCCTTAGAGCCCACAGTTGTAGAGGAACATGCTTTGATACTACTATAGTATTCCCACTAAATTTCCTTCGAATTTTTCTTCTTGTATTGCTAATTCGTTCTCATCAAACCATCAACTAGTGTGAAATATTTGTCTTGTACCTGTTGTTATACAGTTTTCTACCAACAATTTTCTACCTTTGAATAGTGTTACCATCACCCAATGAAAATAACAATGTAGCAGTAATTCACAAAATGTTGGTCTGAGTTTATTATTCTAATATCATGCTTTAACAATGAGGAATTTAAAATTCAAAAACAATATATTAATGGCAACAAGAAGTAGATC
The DNA here is from genome assembly GCA_032191745.1 of Picea mariana. Lineage (NCBI taxonomy): Eukaryota > Viridiplantae > Streptophyta > Pinopsida > Pinales > Pinaceae > Picea > Picea mariana. The sequence continues at coordinate 35,597 of JASDQU010504734.1, read as the reverse complement.
TGACCTGAGTAGAAAAATAATGAGCTATCTACTCTTCCAGAAATGACATAGCACTCATGAATGAGTCATAATGGTATTGTACGTTGGATTACATGGGTAGTTGCAGGATGGAAATGGAAGATAATCGCCCAACTTATTTATGGCGTTGTCCACATGAAGAGACTCGGCCTATCCAACATTAATCATCCACAGAACTGAGGAGTAACTCCTCTTAACACATCAACTCAACACTATATCCAAGTCGACCTCAACCAATAGCTAGAAAATGGGTCCAGTGAATGAGATGTGTGCCCCACAGGTGAGAAAATCGTCCAACAGTGAGAGGATACACCTAGCCAGTGTATACTTGGCAATTACAAAGAGAAAATTGCCCCAGAAGAGTGATAATGCTGCCCAGGAACACGGGACTCGGATCCCACAAGCAAGATGCCCTTCTACTCACATAAAATGTGCCCAGCTCTTAGAGAATGTATAGGTTGGCGGACCCATGAATTTTATCAAGGAAACTCTGCCTTTCTCAAGCTACTTGATGGGTTACACTCAGAAACTCACCCAACACCAGCAAATTCGCCTTCTTAATGTTTAAATCTGCCTTCTTAACTCAAAATCGCCTCCATACATGAGTAAACTCAACAACCACTATAATAACTTCACCACAACAACCAACTTTAGTTACCAAACTATCCCAATGAAGTCCAACTTCGAAATATGAGTGATTCTGATCTCAAACCAACTATGGTGTATCGTTGCAACACCAAAACCAGAAAATGCATAAGGGTTTCCAAAAATCCTAGACTCTTTCCTCAAGAGCTCTCAAAAAATCTATTTTCCAAATGGTTGAATGCAAGAATGAGGGGCGCCTCCTCTTTTCCCCTCTTTTATTTCTTCATTGAATTAATTTCTGCTCACTTTACTTTTTAAATTTTCTTTTAAATTCACTTCATGCTTGCACACTTTATAATTTTTAAGTGACTTTATTTTTCCTAAGATCCATGTCTCCCTTTTTCCCCTTTTCACTTTATAAAGTCATTTCCTAGGAAAAAGTTGAGTTCCCTAGGGAACTTTTCCCACTTAGCCTACGAGAACCAATTTAGGCTAGCAAAACCATTCCTTGTGCTTCCTAGGCCAACTGGGACATTACCTTTCTCGTATTATTGCAAATCTTGCGATCTCTGGGACATTTTCTTCATTCATATTCTCTTCGTGTCTTTCTTTTCTTTTCCAAACCTTCTCATTCATATTATTAGTGTTTTTTTTCATGGATGGCTCTATCACGCTTTTTCAATTTCGAGCTATGTGACCACAATTGTGGAATTTGTAACATTCAATATTGTGAGGATCCACATAAGCACTACTTGCTTGAACATTTCTTCCATATGCTCTGCAGTCTACAACTTTATGTCCAAAGTTAGAACAATAAAAATAGTAACCATAAAAGGAACTTTTATACATGGAAGTAGATGATTCTCTATGTGATGTTGATTACGATCATAGTTGAATCTTCTTTTTTGTTTGAAAGTAGATGGTCTATATGAAAATGTATCCTTCCTGTTAGACTCTTGTTGACCATGATTCCTTCCTTTATGTGCTTCTGTGTAATTCTTAACTTTTTCTTCATTCTTCCTTTCCAGTAATCTCTGACCTTTCTCTTCAACTTTCTTTGCTGATGATTTGGATGCTTCTTCAACGTTTTTACTGAGCTTGTCAACTTTTAATCTCAACATGACAAATTCTTCTTCAAGCTTCTCAACCTCTTCTTCTTTCTTCATCATCTGATTCTTCATGACTTCTTCCTTTCTCTTTGCCTCTTCAAGTTGGATCTTTAAGGAGATGATTTCTTCTTCAAGTTTTATTTCTTATCGACTGATTTCTGCTTCATGATTCTTTTCCTTTTCAATCTCAGGATTGTATTCCATTTCATTGGGATTTTCTGTCTCATCACTTCCAATATTCAAATAAGGGCATTCAATTTCAATATGTCCTAATTCTTCACAATTAAAGAAAAAATAATCACCTATGTTGACTTCTTCATCATCTAAGTTGTCACCTATTTCATTTTCTTTTGTTCCTTGCCTTGAGTAAAGATCTTGTAGGCTGTCCCAAATCTCTTTGGCTGATCCATACTGTTCCACTTTGGTTTTTAATGAATCATATAATCCTTTCATGATAAAATCCATTGTTATATTGTTGTTCCTTTTCAATTCCTTCTTGGTTGCAGTCTTCAGAGGCTTATTTGTAGTTGTATACCTTGTCTCAATTGATCGCCAAATATCACATCCTTGTGCTTGTAGAAATCATTTCATTATGTTGCTCCATATTTCATATTTCAGACCATTTTTACCATTGAATTGTGGTACTTCCATCTTATACATATCAATGTTTTCCTTGATCTATCTTCCAGTGGTTAAATTTCTTCTTGAATGACCTTCTTTGATACCAATTGTTGGAATACTGATAGGGGGGTGAATCAGTATTAGCACTTTTATCACTTTTAACCACACTATAAAATCTTCAATAATCATAGCATATAAACATTAACTTGATCAGCTACCATTCAACAATTTATCATCTATGTTTAGTATATCAGTAGTGCATAATAAAACAATCACATATACAATGTACACAAAGATTTACGTGGAAACCCAAAGCGAGAGAAAACCATGGAATGACTTTCTTATATGTTAGAAGAAATACATTCATAGGAAGCACCAACTTCCCAATTTTATATCTCCAACTGGAAGGAGGCTCCAACCCTCTATTTACAGGATGCAACCTCAAGGAAGCTCCAACTCCCTAATTTTCTGGCTCCAACCAGAAGGAGGCTACAACCCCCATTTCCTTGCCTCATCCAACCGCCCTAAAATATAATTGTAGACAACCCTGTCACTACCTTTGTCGTTGTAACTGATAACTTGTTGTTGTTGTTGCTTCTGATACCTCTATTTTTTCTACTTCTGATATCAATATCTCATCAAGACAAAAACCACTTATTCCTCGTACCAAAATCCACAAAAGAGTTCTTCAAATCAAGTGATCATAACTCACTGAGACATACATGTTCCTAATTTCTTCAGAATAACTCCCTAACACACTTAGGAAGACATACCTTTACCCTGAAGTTGAACTGAGTTCATGATGTTAGATTACTGAGAGGGGGGTGAATCAGTAATAGAGAAATATAATCTTTTTTCACCATAAAATGCAAGTGTTATATCAATGTAGCATTATCATCCAATAGTTGCAGAGTACATAAACAATGAACAAATGAGCAATCTCACTCATACACAGTACACCAGTGTTTTATGTGGAAACCCAAAGCGGGAGAAAACAACCGAAGGTTTTTTTTATATGTCTTTAAGAATTACATTCATTGGAAGCAACAACTTCCTTTGTTTTCCAGCTGCAACTAGAAGGAGGCTCCAACCCCCTAGTTTCTCAGGCTACAACCTGAGGGAAGCTCCAACTCCCCAATTCTCTGGCTATAACCAGAAGGAGGCTACAACCCCTTATGTTCTTCAGCTACAACCAGAAGGTGGCTACAACCACCTTTCCTTGCCCCATCCAACTGCCCCAATATATAAGTAGAATGATAGAACTAGTGTCACACTATCACTATAAGATATACTATTGTAAACCTGTACCAATCAACCTGCACCAAACAACCTGTACCAATAACCTGAACCATGCATCAACCTATACCTCAACCTATAATCAACATGTACCATAAACAAGTGCATCAACCATGCACCAACATGTACCAAACAACCTGCAATCAACATGTACCATAAACAAGTGCATCAACCAAGCATAACACAACAACTCATAATCATCACCAAGATCAATATGTGCTTCTAATAATATACCAATACAAGTATGCTACATCATCCATAAACCATCTGTCAACAATAATACTAACAAGTTCCTCCAACCATGTACCAAGTATGTACCAATCATGTATCAGCTACTCATCAAGATGTACCAACACCATCAACTATACATATTAAGAACCAAATATCAATATAGCATAGAAAAACCTCAAAATAAGTACTCAATGCCTTGAAAAAGAGAGAAATTCAGATAATAATCCTCTTCGAGGTGGGAACCTCTTTATGCCCACATAAATGTACAATTCCAAGATGATTCCAAATGAAAATGTCTCCTTGGTATATATAGGAGACTAGGAGGTATAATTACAACTAATGGAATAAAGTCGTCATAAATAAAATAACATTACTAATGTAATATGCCCCAATTAAGGGGT
>JASDQU010504734.1:0-20193 GCA_032191745.1 Picea mariana | reverse complement strand
GGGAAATCGCTCGGTTATGTGCCTCCTCCTCCCTCTCCCCCTCCACATCCCTTTTACCCACCGGTGAAGCAGGTTTTTGTAGGACTACGTCTTGGTCCAGGTTTTTAGGGTCTACATTGTTTTTTCTTGGCTTCTCTCTGCACTGTAATTATGTGCCTCGACCCTGCGTAGCCCAGTAGTATAAGTTATTTTCAGTAGATTGTCTCTGGCGATGGTGGTTTCCCAACTGGGCACCAGGGCCATACTATTTCTTGGACATGTGGCCATACTAGTTTTTGGACATCTGGCGCAATGGTTTCCCTCTTGGGCACTACGACCACATGGCTATTTGCATCCTAGACAGCTGTACTTTTTTTGAAAGGAATCAATATATTACTTTAACTTAAAAAAAAAATATGGAACAATAAATCAATTAGGGAGACACAATTATATGAAAAATCATAATTTCAAAAAAGTAAAGGGAAAAAAATATTTATAAGATTGAAAGGAGCATGGAAAAATGACTAAAAACATCGTTGAATAAAAAATAAAAATAAAAAATTAGAAAAAATTGAAAATACATGAAAAACAAGCATTTAAAAAAACAATGTGGAAACATTGTGGATCGAAAAATTTAAAATATCGAAAAACCATCTAAAAAGGGAGGCGGGTTGCTACTGGTAGCACCATTTTTAAAAATAGGGTAAAAAACTTGACCTCCCAAAAAATGAGAACTCTGTAGAGTTCTCGTTAAGTTGGTAACTATGTTCTTAAGGGTAGAAGCTATAATTGCAACCTACCACTTGCAATTAAAGGCAACCATGTGGTGGGATAAAATTAATCAAGCCAAACACCTCGATGAGAAGAAGGTCTTGTGGAGGAAATTCAAAGGATATTTCCAAGAGAAATGTTTTTCCAAGCATTACTATGATAGGAAGATAAATGAGTTATTTGAACTCAAGTTGGGAAGCATGAAAGTGGATGAATATGAGAAGAAGTTCTTTAAGTTGTTGAAGTATGTCGGCTTCATAAAGGATGAGAAGGTCAAAATGCAAAGGTTTATGTGTGGATTACCCTCTTTCTGCAATGACAAGATACAGTTTTGATAACCACGGAACATTGGAGGAGGACATAAGGAGAGCAAATCATATTTATGAGCAAAGCAAAGGAAGACCACTTTTCCAAAAATATTGGAATGACAAGATGAAGGGGGAAAAGGATCAAAGGTAGAGAGGTTTTAAGCCACCATTTTTTCAAGAAAAACTCTCAAACAAATCAGTAAGGATAGTCAACCCAAAATGGGCCAAGGATGGTAGATTCATTTGGAAAAAGGCCAAGGAAACAACATGTACAATGTTGGGGATGTGAGGTGTTATCACCTGCTAATTTGCATTAATTTTTCCCAAATCATTTTGTCCTTGTGTTATCTTTCCACTCAGATTTAAAAAAAAATTCACCAGCTCCGTCAAGCTCCCATCCCCTAAATCTTTCACTCAACTAATCATCCAAAATAGTCATGTCCTCCATGAGTCAAAAATTTTGCAAATATCCCAAACCCATACCTAGTCTTAATGCGTATCTAAATCCCTTAGTTCCATCACTTCATTCATTTTTTACCCTTATTTTCATATTCCCGTTGAAAATAAAAAATATTCCTTTTATTAAGCACCCTTGTCCTATACACAAAGTCATGTGTTAAGCCTCATATGCCCAAAGTCCTTAGAAAATAGAAAAAGGGGTTTATTATTATTAATATAAATATTTTTATATTAAAATATTTATATGAATATTTCATCCAATATTTAATTTATGGCATCACATCAAATCATGGCAATGAATCTCGATTTATAATATGGAAAAGTCAAAGAGTGGATGGAGGGTGCACATACATATCAGGCATAGAATTAACGTAGAGGTTAATTATGTGAAGGCGGGCCGATATATAAACCGCGGTTTTTGGTTGGGGAGACGTGTCCTTACGTGGTGAATATAGGGGGTAAAAGTAGTGTGGATTAAACCACTCCAGCCAAGCCCGATATAATAAATGAAACCATTTATCATATAGCTTATGTGCGACATATTTTTCAGGAATGCATTTCAATAATAATTATGGAATTTCCAATAAATGAGATTCGGTGAAAAGGTTTTACATAGGTAAAATTTAAGTTTTACATATTAAAGAGATTAATGTTTAGTTCCATGGAAAATAATTAAATGGGAAGATGAAAGGAAGACTTGGATAATTCTTTATCCAAAGGTTTTGCAGAAGTAAAAGAAGAAGATCAAAAGTATTTTATCAAAGATAGTAAACAAGACATGGTTTTCAAAACCATGGGAAAGAAACCAATAAATGGTTTTCACAGTGAAACGGTAAATTGGAAAAAACATGACACAATAAATGTTTTTCACAGTGAAATGGTAACAGTAAATGTTTTTTACAGTGAAATGGTAAATTGGGCAAAACAAGACATGGTTTCCAAAACCACAGGAAGCAAGCAATAAATGGTTTTTCAAAATCATGGGCATGAATTAAATTATGGAAATTTAATTTTAAAGGGTAAAAAATATTTGGGAATTATTTTTATTCAAATATATTATTCCCAAATATTTAAGGAAAATATGAATAATTAAAATTAGATTTGGAAAAAGCACAAGTGACATTTCAAAGAGGATGTGGTAGTCAATTTCTGTAGCAGTTGAGACTTACAGGATGATTTACGGATGGACCATAATGAGTTTTAAAAATCCAAAGGAGGTTATTGTCAAGCACGGACCCTAGAACATTAACCTTGTTCATTTTTCACACGAGTGTCACGGATTGGGAGATTCGAGGGAATTTTGGAGCCATATTTTTCTGTTATGATTTCCTGTTCGAGGCATGTTTTTGTGACACGTATTCCGGCCAACTGGAGATGAAATTCAAGAAACTGAGAGAGGTTTTTCTTCAGAACGAGCTTATCTACAAAAACCATTCTTATATTTTACACAACTATTACGGTTTGATAATTACAGGTGGTGTTTTGAAGCCTATTTTTTTCTCCTAAAAAACAGGAGATCAGTTAAAACGTGTAATGTTCTATTTGTAATTGTTTCTATTTTGGGGAAGAATCTGAAACGTTTCATTTCAGTTATTGTAATCGGTTGCACAATGAAGGAACTCGAATTGTATAAGTTTTATAGGTTCCAAATGAATTAATGTTGGAAAAAATGCAAGGGAACCTTCTTAGTTGTTTTGAACTATATTGTAACTTTCTGGAGTTGAATTGAATACATATGCAGAAGCTTTTGAAGTCTCTATGAAAAGATTCTAGTCGTGGTGATATGAGTTTTGTCTTCTCTCATCGTATGAATTTCCCATGTTCTTTATTTCCATTTGCATTGTCTTTTGTTTAAATTGGATAGTTAAAAGCTTAGAATTCATCTTTTGATGCTCTTAGCTTAAGCAATTTAAACTATGCGAATTTCCTCTTAACTAATTCAGAATTCATTTCAGTAATGCTCTGATGCAGTTATTTGTTTTCTCTTTCTTATTACACCCTGCTTAAACTCAATTAACAACTCAGATTCATTGACTCATTTAGCCTTTATCCTCTGGAGAGTTCTACCGACCAATCATTGTTTTCCTTCACTTTCAGAATTTCGACTCCATAGCCCTAAGAGTCCCTCCCCTTCTTTGCCAGAAAACTTTATAAAAACCCCCAAAATAAACTAAATCTAGCCACTGATTGCCAAAGAAATATCAAGTGATGCGGGAGATCCCTCTCTGAGTTGAGCAGGCTAGTGCCCAACTCTAAAGTAGGTTGAAACAATTACCTTTGTCATTTTTCTATCAGCCGGACAAATTTTACAGAGTGCTAACATTCTGGCGTCGTTGTCGGGGATGAAATTGAAAAATTTTCCCTAGGAAAGAACGACATGGTTGAGTTCTAAGGTCTGAGAGAAGCAGTCACTTAGGCACATATTGGTTGTATTCCTACTCTAGTGACTCCACACATCAAAAAATCAGTTTGAAGGTGATTCCACTGGTAGAAGAATCCATAAATTTAAATTTTAACTGGCGACTCCACTCTCAATGCAGAATCCATCTTCCAAAACATCATTGGTGACTCCATTGTCCGAAGATGAGTTCAATATCTACAAGGTATGCTCCAATGAATCACTCTCATATTCCTAGCTTTCCAAATCGTATTCCTGACATAAATTGGCAAAAATATTTCCCTAAATTCAAAGATGGGAAAGGAAATGATGTTGCCTTGCGCTTGATTAGATTTCACATGCACATATGTAAGTTGGGGGTTGAATTTAATGATAATTGTTTGATGAAAATTTTTATGGCTACTTTAGAGAGGAAAGCAAGATTATAGTATGAAGGTTTAAAACCAGGCAACTTATACTCTCTTAAGGATTTCCACATAACATTCTTTAAGCATTATGGAGAATCTAATCCTTCATTCTTGGTGTTTGAAGATTGTTGTGAATTTTGTGATCATTTCATTAAGTACCTTGAAAATGTTTTTGGTGATGAAGAGTGTATGAATGATGAAATCATAGAATCCCTTTATGAGTATTCATCTCAACAACAAATAGTATCCCCTCCTTTGGTTAAAGGTGAATCAGATCAAGAAATTGTTGTTGAACGTCATTTTCCTTCTTCTGAACTGGATGAAGATATTCAAGAAGATTTTCAGCAAGACAAAGTGTTTCAAATTTGTCTTTCTTCCCCTGTGAACGATGTGGTTGTTCAAATTATAAGTGGATGAAGATTCTGAAACTGCATCTATGGAGACTTCAAGCAGTGAAGAAACAAATTACATAGAGTTTCAGGAAAGCAACAAAACAGTGTATGTCACTTTTCAATCAGAAATACATAAAGATAATGAAGAGGCAGTTGTTTTATTTGATTCCTTTGAAAATCATGGTTTTGAAAATGCATCCATTGTAACTCTAGACTGCGAAAGAGTGCATGTTGTTAGATTTTCTAATTTGCAAGAATATTATGAACAAGAAATTATTTCCATTCATTCATTTGAAAGTCAAAATGACAGTCCTCAAGCAAATTTCCAGAAGGTTAATGAAACCAAATCAAAATTGTTTGATGAACAAGAGGATAGCCTTGATGCACATAATATGGTTGTCATATTTGAAAATGTTCAAGAATGTATGAATGTTTTTGTTGATATGCATGGAAGAGTAGACAAACCTATTGCTTCCATTTTATTTGAAATGTTCTCAAAATAGAAAAAATAGAGCAAGAACAACAAGCACTTATGAAAGAGGCTTGTCGTTCTGTTCTTGCTCATCAAGAAGAAATGATTTTTCATGGTTTTCAAGATCTTGTGGCCATCCTATTACAATATTCAATGAATGAGGAGTTTGTTTCATTCATAAGCTCGGGTTTTGGATTCAACTTTTGTTTTTAATTGCCATGTTTTACATTTTTCTGCCTGCTTAAGAAAGATGTGAGCAGATAAAAATCGGGAAGCTAATTTCTCAATTGGTTGCATCGGCACTTTACCATCACTTGATTGAGTATTCATTTCAGCAGTTTTAGATTAGATAGGATTGTGTAAATAAGCTTGTTGGTCAAGCATTTTTCAGTTTGGATTTCCAGTAGTGTGTACAGTGAGATTTTAGCGGTGTATTCAGTGTTCAGTATCCAGTTGAGAGAAGTGTGCAGAGTTTGGTTTTCAGAAGACACTGGTGACAGGCCGGAGCAGGGTACACACACATGTTTTGGGAGCAGCCCATTGGATCAGGCACTGGGTCTATGAGTTCTTTTCTACCTCACAAGGAGGATAGCATCCCCAGTTAGAGCCTATGTTATCACCTACTAATTTGCATTAATTTTTCCCAAAGCATCTTGTCCTTGCGTTATCTTTCCACTTAGATTTTAAAACTTTTTCACCAGCTTTGCCAAGCTCCCATCACCTAAATCCTTCACTCAACTAATCATCCAAAATAGTCATGTCCTCCATGAGTCAAAAATTTTGCAAATATCCCAAACCTATACCTAGACTTAATGCTTATATAAATCCCTTAGTTCCATCACTTCATTCATTTTTTACCCTTATTTTCATATTTCCGTTGAAAATAAAAAATATTCCTTTTATTAAGCACCCTTGTCCTATCCACAAAATCATGTGTTAAGCCTCATATGCCCAAAGTCCTTAGAAAATAGAAAAAGGGGTTTATTATTATTAATATAAATATTTTTATATTTTTATATTTATATTAATATTTGATCCAATATTTAATTTATGGCATCACGTCAAATCATGGGCATGGATCTTGATTTATAATATGGAAAATTCAAAGAGTGGATGGAGGGTGCACATACATATCGGGCATAGAATTAACGCGGAGGTTAATTATGTGAAGGCGAGTCGATATATAAACCATGGTTTTTGGTTGGGGAGACGTGTCCTTACATGGTGAATATCGAGGGTAAAAATATTGTGGATTAAACCACTCCAGCCAAGCCCGATATAATAAATGCAACCATTTATCATATAGTTTATGTGCGGCATATTTTCCACGAATGCATTTCAATAATAATTATGGAATTTCCAATAAATGAGATTCTTCCTCATGGTGAAAAGGTTTTACAGAGGTAAAATTTAAGTTTTACAAATTAAAGAGATTAATGTTTAGTTCCATGGAAAAGAATTAAATGGGAAGATGCACCTAAAGAAAGACTTGGATAATTCTTTATCCAAAGGTTTTATAGAAGTAAAAGAAGAAGATCAAAAGTATTTTACCAAAGATGGTAAACAAGACATGGTTTTCAAAACCATGGGAAAGAAACCAGTAAATGGTTTTCACAGTGAAACGATAAATTGGAAAAAACATGACACAGTAAATGTTTTTCACAGTGAAATGGTAACAGTAAATGTTTTTTACAGTGAAATGGTAAATTGGGAAAAACAAGACATGGTTTCCAAAACCACGGGAAGCAAGCAATAAATGGTTTTTCAAAACCACGGGCATGAATTAAATAATGGAAATTTAATTTTAAAGGATAAAAAATATTTGGGAATTATTTTTATTCAAATATATTATTCCCAAATATTAAGAAAAATATGGATAAATAAAATTAGATTTGGAAAAAGAACAAGTGGCGTTTTAAAGAGGATGTGGCAGTCAGTTTCTGCAGTAGTTGACACTTACATGACAATTTCTGAATGAACCAGAATGAGTTTCCAAAATCCAAAGGAGGTTATTGTCAAGCACAAACCCTAGAACATTAACCTCATTCATTTTTCACACAGGTGTCACGGATTGGGAGATTCGAGGGAATCTTGGAGCCATATTTTTCTGTTATCATTCCCTATTCGAGACATGTTTTTGGGACACATATTTCGGCCAGCTGGAGATGAATTTCAAGAAAATTAGAGAGGTTTTTCTTTAGAACGAGCTTATATACAAAAACCATTCTCATATTTTACACTGCTATTATGGTTTGATAATTACAGGTGGCATTTTGAAGCCTATTTTTTTCTCGTGAAAAATAGGAGATCAGTTAAAACATGTAATGTTCTATTTGTAATTGTTTCTATTTTGGGGAAGAAGTTGAAACGTTTCATTTCAGTTATTTTAATCGGTTACACACTGAAGGAACTCGAATTGTATAATTGTTAGAGGTTCCAAATGAATTAATGTTGGAATAAGTGCAAGGGCACCTTCTTAGTTGTTTTGAACTATATTGTAATTTTCTGGAGTTGAATTGAATACACATGTAGAAGCTTTTGAAGTCTCTATGAAAATATTCTAATGGTGGTGATATGAGTTTTGTCTTCTCTCATCGTATGTATTTCCTGTGTTCTTTATTTCCATTTTCATTGTGTTCTATTTAAATTAGATAGTTAAAATCTCAAAATTCATCTTGTGATGCTCACATCTTAAGCAATTTAAACTGTGTGAATTTCCTCTTAACTAATTCAGAATTCATTTCAGTAATGCTCTGATGTAGTTATTTGTTTTCTATTTCTTCTTAAACCCTTTTTAAACTCAATTAACAAATCATATTCATTGCCTCATTTAGCCTTTATCCTCTGGAGATTTCTACCATCCAGTCATTGTTTTCCTTCGCTTTCAAAATTTCAACTCCATAGCCCTAAGAGTCCCTCCCCTTCTTTGCCAGCAAAACTTTTTAAAAACCCCAAAATAAAATAAATCTAGCCATTGATTGCCAAAGAAATATCAAGTGACATGAGAGACCCCTTTCTGAGTTGAGTAGGCTAGTGCCCAGCTCTAAAGTAGGTTGAAACAGTTACCTCTGTCGTTTGTCTATCAGTCGAACAAAATTTACAGAGTGATAACATGAGGGAAATCACTTATATAGGGACTTCCCTCACAAAGGAGAAATAATGAGGATTTTCCGTAACATTCAGGAGGGTAAAATAGTGGAACACATGGGAGGAAACATGCCAAGGATTTATGCAACCTTGGACAACAAGAACGCAGAATATTAATCCCCCATGATTGAAGTGGAAGGTAAGATTGATAACCAACCCATAGCAATTTTAATTGATTTTGGAGCTAGACATAGTTACATAAACTCTAATATTGTTGAAAGATTTCACTTGCAAAGGAGTAAGCATGTGAAATCTTGGTTAGTTCAATTAGCCACAGAGGCTAAGATGAAAATAAATGAGCTAGTTAAAGATTGTCCAACAGACATTAATGGAATCAACACAAAGGTAGATGTGAACATCATACCATTGGGTTCATATGATTTTCTAATTGGAATGGATTGGTTGGAAAAAAACCATGTTGTCCTAGATTGTTACAACAAGACAATCACTTGTCTTGATGAAGAGGGGGGGGAAGGAAAGGTTCAAGGAATTTGAAGAGCTATAGTTGTTAGAGAAATTACATCCATGCAATTGGAAAAGAGTTTCATGAAGGGATGTCATATTTTTGTAGCCCATATGGAATAGACAACCAAAGATAAAGTGGAAAGCATTGAATACCATCCAGTTTTTAAGGATTTTGGAGATTTTTTGGGGGAAATCCCAGGACTACCACCAAAGAGAGACACCGATTTCTCTATTGATTTGGTGCCAATGGGTGCCCCAGTGTCCAAGAAACCATACAAAATAGGCACACTAGAATTGAAGGAGTTGCAGATGTGTTGATCCACATTTGTGATCAATATTTGTACATACATACATATCCTTAATATTTTTGTTTTGTTTTTATTTTCTTCATGAATCTCCTTAGTTTTTTTTTTCCTTTTAAATGCGAGTTGAGGGTCATACTACCATCAAATTCTTAGGTCTTCACATGAAAACTAGTATATTTATACTTATTATTTTTCCCCTCTTTCAAATTTTCCAATACTTAGTCATTTTTCAAGTGATGCAAGAGTACAACATGTCCCAAACCCACATGTCCCTAGGTCCACATATCTGCAGTTGCGCTACCCTCAATTTGCACTTCTATTTTTGCGTCCTCCAAAATGCACTTTTTACCTTTTCATACTTATCAATTTTCTTGAAATGCGGATGCAAGACAACTGACTATCTCATTTACCTTTTTCCCATGTCTTCACTACCGCATGCATGCACACCCACAATCTCGCATTCTACAAAATGTATATCTTACTTCTGGGACCTGCAAATTACCCTCTCCCATACTTAGTCAATTTTATTACTTTGGATGTGGGGGTCTTTCCCTTTTACCTCTTCCACCCCCGTATGTTCGTAGACCTACAATCTCGCATTCTACATAATGCACTTTTCATTCCTCGTTTTGCACCTCCATACTTAGCCATTTTTCATCCACCACGAGATCACATCACTACTCCCCATCGCATTAATTTCCCATGCCACATCAACCGCCACTTATGTGAACATAATGCCATTATTAAAGTGGCAAAGATTTCGCAAACCTTGTAATAAATTCAAAAATCTCGTCGTGCAAACTGACAACTTTGAAATAAGAACTATGGTGATTAATCATCAGAGCAATACATGGTAAATTAAATAAGAACTAATATGCCAAGCTGAAAAATTTAATATTGACAGTAGTGCCACCTATTGCAAGGCTAGAAAGCAGTGAAAATAATGTCAAGTAAGAGAAAGGAATTGTATTATGGGGATACACTAAATACGCTCGGACGTGAAGATCAAGGGTTCAAATGGTTGTGATCTTACAACTACTACAAGGCCCTCACTCCTGTTGAGAAAAATACGAACCAGGTCTGGACCTCAGGCATATCCCTTGTTGATTATGTTCCAGTGATAACAAATTTCAGATAGTTTGTTCAGTGATGTGCAGATAAATTCAATTTGGTGAAGAGAATAAAAAATTTAAGAGAAATGATAAATGAATTAGATATTGTAAAAAACAACAGAGGTGACCTATTCTTTAATATTTTTGATCTCACAAAATAAATCAATGGCCCAAGTCTATTAATGGATAAAATACTTTCATCTAAAGAGAAATTATTAAAACAACTTAATGTGTTGAAAGTTGCATGGGAAAATGAGTTCATCAAGTCAATAGAATTATCCAAGGTAGAAATTGAAAGGTGGCTAGTCAGATACATCAACAGAAATGATGAGGTGGATGAAATGTTGCACCAATTAGTCATGGACCTAAGAGATATAGAGAAGGATCTACTCAAAATAAAGACTAAGCATGAGATCACAGTGGCCCCCGTGAGGAAATATATTGAAGATTGGTTAAGAAAAGCCTTAATAAAAATCACTGAGCCAGAACAACAAGAAATAGTTGCAGTAGTTATGCCACCTCAACCACAACAAGATCTACAAAAGAGGCACCATCGAACAAGGAAAGAGAGAGAAGAACTTCCATCACAGTGATTCAAGCGGCAACCCTATTCATCCCCTTGTTATATTTCTTCTACAATCATTTGTTACATTGCCTTTTGTTTCCCAGTAATCTGTGAAACCCAGGCTGATCCTTGATTTTTTTTCTTGTGTCTTCCATATCTTTTCATTTCATGGTCTGTGCGGGCTCATCCCAGTTCTGTTTGAAGGACAGACACAAATCTTGTATTTGTATTTCAAGACATTTACTATATTATTTTTAAAGACATATTATTTTTTGAGGTTCCCATAGCACTATTTTGGGATATTACATTAATGTAATCTCAAAGACTTTGATTCAAGCATGAGATCCCAAATGTATATCTATCATAATATTTTTTTTGCCTAATGAAATGATTATATAAAGTTCTCTGTTATATGTTGTCCATATTTTCTTACTTCCTTTCCTTGAATATTGTGTTATGTTTTGATTATTATTGTGATGGAAATGCCATCCTATTTTATTTCACACTCTATTGGTTTATGGTCCTATAATATATTGTAAATAGATTCTTTCATAAGATACTTGGTGATGTCTCGGGTATTCTTTGCATGTAAATACTTATTTTGAATAAGCCTTGTCCTTCTCATGCATTTCTTATATTTTTGCATACAATTTAAAAAGATAGGAGTACCACCTCTTAAAAAACGCAGGGGGGATTTTATCCTCGTGAGGTTGACTTAGAGATTGTAAAACAATCTCTTAGATCAAAATTTTCAGCGACCATATTGGGGAGAACAAAAGGTTGGTTTCACAAACCAGAACTTTGATGACTCAACCAAAACCAAATCAACCTCAACTACAAGTGGGACTCTAAAATCAAAAAAATGTTTTGCATCAACTCTATGATTTGTCATTAACAACAGCTAAAATTCGTGTTGAACTTGAAAGATATTGGGAAACCCTTGCTAGAGAAGAAGAGAGAGAAATAACTTTGAGACAAAGAAGACAGTTTTGAATCCAAGAAAAAACGAAACCTTATAAAGGCCCACTAACGAGAAGTAAAAGTAAGAAGCTCATGCTCTATGAAGTTGGTCAAAGTTCAAAGTTAGAAATAAGTGAAACCCTAGCCATGGGATATCAAGAAGAAATAAATGGAATTCCTAACAGGGAAGAAAGAAACGAAAGTCAAGGATTCCCAAGAAGAAGGGCTAGAAACAACCTACTTAATCTACATGGAGAACAACACACCTTGCCAACATTACCTCAAGGAGTTTTGCTTGTATTTTCATACAATGGATAATAGATCCAATAAGATGTAAGGATCAATTTCTAAGTGTTTGTGATATACATTTAATCAAACATGATGATGTGATGGTCAAATTGTTTCTACAAACTATGATAGGCCCAACTTATGAATGGCATATGTCTTTACCAACTCGTTCAATTAGCGCATTTGATGACTTAGAAAACATGATCATGACCATGTATGCACCTCATGTCACATATCATACTCTCCTTACCCAATTTACTCAAATTCATCTTAAAAAATGAGAAAGAATCAGATATTTTAATTTACGGATCTTCAAGGCTCTATCAAATCCCAAAAGAACAATGACCAAATGCTCCTGTAATATTTGGATGTTATAAGAATGCAATGGTGCAAATGTGAATTATGCAATCAAATCTTCACAAATAGATAACTTAGATGTAGCAATCCAGAAGGTGACAGAGATGGAAGATTTTATGTTGGAGACTAATGTTGATCACGAGATCATGTTTGGGAAAGTACAAAGGCAAATGACCAATTTGTTTATATCCCCTCAAGGACCATCTACTTTAATAAATTTTGAGAATCAAGGAATTAGTGGAGGAATTCTTCAAGGTGTTCCTCCTAATGTGAGACATGATCCTAGATCCACCCAAGTGACAAGACAAAAAATAGAAATAACTCAAATGAGAAGGAAAATTAGACAAATGTAGAATGAAGTGAGAATATTGTTCCACCAATCTGAACATAAGAACTCCAATACCAAATCAGAGAAGGAGAAATGACAGAGTTGAAGAACACAAACCAAGAGCACCTAGAGTTCTAAATCCAAATGTTGTGTAGGAAGAAATAATAGAACATGAGAATTTTGAAATATTTGATCAATAAATTGATATTAACCAAGATCAAGTGTTGTAATCAATATAAATGGATGAAGGGACATCATCTTTTCATATTTGTGATGAACAAGAAGATCAAAAATTTTCACAAGATAATGTAGTCCATACCATGGCACAAGCAAATAAGTTCAAGACAAAGGAACAACCAGAAAAGGAAAAGGTAAAATGTAATCCTCTAGAAACAACAAAACAACAACCAACTATTCATCAAACGAAGACTCCACTGCAAATGATTTACAATCTAGTTGATGAACTAGCTAAGCTCAGGATTACTTTACCATTTATGGAGGTAGTTACAATACCTCAACAAAGAGAAAACCTTTTGAAGATATTGGATGAAACAAATTAAAGGATAGAAGCAACTCAAATGAATAAAAGACAACAACAAAATGTGACCTTAGTAAGACCATGGGGAAAAGTCCCACCATTCTACATAACCATAGAAAATCATGATTTTACATTACACAATTGTCTAGTTGATAGTGGACCTACAAACAACATCATGCCACTAGCAGTAATGGAAGCACTTGGACTGGAATGCACGAGGTATTATGAAACTGGTGAAAGTTTTTATTCCATAGATTCAAAAAAACTTCCAGCCTATGGGAAACTTCTCGTGGAGATTCTGAAATATCATATGATTGGAATTTTTGTCTAAAATGTGGATCATGGAGAAAAAAAAATTCCTCTAGTTTCCCCTAGAAGTGAGGGTGTAACAAGGCTAACAACCATGACCATTCATTTCTCCTTCCTTAGCCTTATCTCCTATTTTATTTTATTTTATCTTTTAGTTATCCATTTTCCTTATCACTCTTATTTTTGTCTTATTAACTTTTACTTACACCCATACATTGGTTCAGATCCATTTCAAAGCAAGCATTCAACCTTGGTTCTAGTTTCAACATGCTTTGACATGTTCTTGTTATGATTTTGCTTATGCACTTATTTTGTATTTCTTACTTTTATCTATTGTTGTTATGATTTTGCTTATGCACTTATTTTGTATTTCTTACTTTTAGCTATGAAATTTTATCTATTGTTAATAGTGTAGCTATAAGATTTGTTTATACACTCCTACTATGTATTTACATTCGATATATATTTTTATAGTCATTCATTGAACATTAATAAAATTATGTTATCTTATATTGTCTAAAAGATTAATAAATTAAGAATATTCCTAATATACTAGGACTATATGAACAAGGGTTGCATGGCAACGCAATCCCTATCGAGTTAGTTGGGAAATACATGTTGAACAATGAAACTTAATATAACTAAATGCACAAGTAATGAATATTTTTTGTCAAAACATAATAATTGAGGGTTGTTTGTTATTCAAAATGTATAATGAACCGTAAGCTAAATGGAACTATAATATTCATAAATATAATATAAATATAATAAATATCTTATAAATATAAGATAAATAATATAATAAATAATATATTAGATAATAAATATAATATAAATATAATGATGCATAATAATAAATACATAGTATAACTTTTTATATTTAGATGTGTGATTGGTGAAATTCATTGATTATGTAATTAATTCTACATATTGAAAGACGTGAAGGGAGCAATAACACTTCAATTCTATCAACCAATTAGAAATGAGAAACACAAATATTTTTATTATATCCAAAAATAGACATTTGTTTTCCTATGTTAAACATTACATTGCATACACAAATTTATGGTAAAAGGCAAATTAATGTCACATCAAAAACAAACTCATTGCTATAGTCCCATGGCAAGGACTAATAATAAGATAATGATAGAAACAACTCAAACTAAACTAAACCACAAGAGCTTCACTTAAAAATTGTGGAAAATCCTAGAATGGAGCTGACAACCATAAATATAATTGTTTTCTTACCCCAAGCATGCAGATGTCAAAGTGCATATAGAGTTGAAGAGAATTGCAAAATCATAGTTTGTGAACATACATAATGGATTAAATATATTTTTAAATAATTAGTTTGAGCGTGCACATGATCTTCAATATTAGTCTTTGCACGTGTTCGTTTTGAGAAATTGTCTTGGACAACCCATGTCTACTAGTTGGCACAAGAGAATATGAGAGTTGACTATACCCTACCCTTCTGCTCTTTCCATTTTTTAACTATAGACCAAACAAAGGGTTGCACGCCAAGTTTATCATCTCTAAAGTTAAATTGCCACATTCTACAAAATGATTAATAATTTTTCTAGTGAATGAATTTAAATTTTTTCAAATTTTCATTTTTTTGGAATTGTATAGTTGATTATGATAACAATAGAATTGATAGGATAGCTACATTTTTCATAATATGAGTTAAAGGTTAGTTTCAAATATAAGAGAGTTATTTTGGATTGGTAGCAGCTAGTCCCTTCTTATTTTTTTCACCAAATATTAATCTCAAACACTATGGTGGCAATGTTGTTTCTCTATGCATAAAGAATTCCCTTGAAATCGAGTTTACATCAAAATACCAGTTTGGAAAAAGGTAGTATAAGAGTAACCAATATTTGTCCTTGATAACCTTGGGATATACTTGGTGTAGGTCATATTCATCAAGAGCAACATTTGGAAAATGGTAGTATAGGAGTAACCAATATTTGTCCTTGATAACCTTGGGATATACTTGGTGTAGGTCATATTCATCAAGAGAGACATTTGGCAAATGGTAGTATAGGAGTAACCAAGATTTGTCCTTGATAACATTGGGATATACTTGGTGTAGGTCATATTCATAGGTCATATTCATCAAGAGAAACATTGAAAACACTAATCCCTAAGATTGATATTTAGCATTCACGAGGTTTGTTCCATACCTAATACAAAAAACAATGGTTCTATACCTAAGATTGATATTTATCATTCACGAGGTTTGTTCAAAATCCTTACTTTGTTTTCTTTAATGAGAGAGTTTATTATAAACATTTGCAATTTATTTGTTTGAACTTTTATTGGAATTATAAACAAGTTGACATACACATGTCAAGCTTATTTATGAGCAACATCAATAAAACATAAGAAAAGGAGCATTGGGAAAAATGGTAGTATCTTCAAAAAAGGGCAAGTCTAATTTAAAAAATAACTTATCAAAAAGCATGCCATGTCATTTACAAAAATAGTAAATGGCTAGTGTTCTTACAAGTTTTAAATGCAGAAAACCTAGTTGTGGGTCTAATCATGTAAAGATAGGAAGGGAAGGCCTTAGTTCGGGTTCAAAAGCAACTAAGAAACCACTAAGGGAGACAAAGTTGAATAAGCTAATTTTCATGCCCTCTCGTTTACAAGATGGAACCCATTTGGATTACTAATGTAAAAGACAAAAACTTTTTGACGGATATAAGTCTTGGGTATTCATTGTAACTTTTGTACAAAAGTGGTGCGCTATTCAGAGTTTGAAGTATGTATTGGATGGGGAAAGAGAAGAGACCTATATCAAAAACATCTATCTTTTGGATGGCTACTTAGTAGATGAGGCGACACACTCACTAGCCATCTTTCTCTCACCAAAATGTTTCTGGTTAGCTAGTGAGAGTGTCACGTCATGAGGTGAGTGCACATTTGAAAGAAAGATGTTTTTAGAAGGGGCTCATCTCTTTCCCCATCCAGCATGTAGACCAAACTTTGAATAACCCAATACTTTTTTCCAATAGTTACAATCTATACCCGAAACGTACTTATATCCATCACAAAAATTTGTCCTTTATGATAGTAAGACAAATAAGTTCCATATCATAAACCAGACGGTATTAAAATTAAATCCTACAACTTTTTCTACCTTGGTGGTTTCTCAACTTCATTCTAGGTCAATTCCTTAAAAGGAGGCCTTCCCCTCCCTCTCTTTACATGATTACATGCACAAGCAGGTTGTCCACATTTAGAAGTTGTAAGAACACTAGCCATTTCCCATTTTTCTATAGGACAAGGAATACTTTTTAATAAGTTATTCTTTAGAGCAGTCCTACCCTTACCTGAAGACTGGAGTTACAACCATTTTCCCCATGCTCTTTTCTTGTGGCATGTTGGTGCTCTTAAACAAGCTTAATGTCAACCTCTTTGAGGAAGGGATGGCCTCCTTCAACTAGTTTGGGTTCAAAAGCAACTAAGAAACCAATAAGGGAGACAAAGTTGCATTAGTTATTTTTTATGCCCTCTCATTTACAAGATAGAATTTATTTGGCTTACTATTGTAAAAGACAATAAACTTTTTGATGGATATGATTCTTGGGTATACATTGTAACTATTGTAAAAATGTGGTGCGCTATTGAAAGTTTGAAGTATATGTTGGATGGAAAAAGCGAGAGAGGCATGTATCAAAAACATATGTCTTTTAGATGGCTACTTAGTAGATGAGGCAACACACTCACTAGCCATCTTTCTCTCACCAAACCTTTTCTAGTTGGCGAGTGAGAGTGCCACATCATGAGGTGAGTGCACATCTAAAAGACAGATGTTTTGATAAGGGGTTCATCTCTTTCCCCATCCAGCATGTACTTCAAACTTTGAATAACCCACGACTTTTTAACAAAAGTTACAATCTATACCCAAGAAATACTTATATACATCACAAAAAAATTATTCTTTAAGATAGTAAGTCAAATAAGTTCCATATTGTAAACTAGACGGCATAAAAAATTAACTCTTGCAACTTTTTCTACCCCAATGGTTTCCCAATCGTGTTCTAGCCCAAT
This sequence comes from Picea mariana, assembly GCA_032191745.1. Classification (NCBI taxonomy): domain Eukaryota; kingdom Viridiplantae; phylum Streptophyta; class Pinopsida; order Pinales; family Pinaceae; genus Picea; species Picea mariana. Next base: position 2,574 of record JASDQU010504734.1, on the reverse strand, counting down.
CCCTTAAAAAGAGGACTCCCCCTCCCTCTCTTTACATGATTGCATGCACAAGCAAGTTGTCCTCATTTAGAACTTGTAAGACCACTAGCCATTTCCCATTTTTGTAAAGGACACAGAATAATTTTTGACAATTTATTCTTTAGAGAAAACCTACCCATATCTGAAGATTGGAGTTACAACCATTTTCCCCATGCTCTTTTCTTATGGCATGTTGGTGCTCTTAAACATTCTTAATGTCAACCTACTGCTCTTAAACAAGCTTGGTGTGTGGAGGTTACACCCACGAGTAGGCCACTAGGAAGTACAGAGTTCAACGTGGCACTTGAACTTTCCTCGAGAATGGAATCCTATAAGTCTTTTTGAAGACAGAGCCCTCTATATAGGATTGAGATCATAGAGGCTATGATTCCCTCATTTATGGATCATTATGAGACAATATTTTAGTAAACATGTGGCCTCTAAATTCATGCATGCTGTAGTAAGTCATTTTTTTGAGGATATGAGACAATCCTTGAACCGTACTTCAATATTCACAATCACTATAAACAAACTAGCATTATAAAATATAGTTAGCACAGTATTTACCTACAATGTCATAGTTGATCTCTCACATTACTAATAAGGAATATAAAAATCCTCAATCAAAATCATCTATTAGTGGCTCAAGAATTCAAATTATTCACTTAGAAGGGGTAGAATTGGGAAAACACTTGACAAATGTGACTCTAAATGGTTAGATCCCCCATATGGCTCCTTGGTTTACCCATGTTGGTGGTCATAAACTATATGAATTTCCTGTGGCCATATAAAGGCTTGCTAGTCTATCGATTGTTGTTAGTGTGGTACTCAAATCTCTGTTTTGTAGATCTTTCTTTTAACTAAAGTGCTTGTTTTCATTGCAAGTTTTGCATTATACCATTTTCCATGGTTTGACCCATGTTCTAAAAATTTAGGTTGCACATTAAATTAGCCTTGTCTATTCTGATAAATATACAATTAGAATCTCTTTGTCAGACAAGTCTTGAGCTACACTTAAAACATTACAAAGACAAAGATTAGTGTACATGCTATAGAAGACATGAATCAAGTCAAGTTTTGTACGACGCAGGTATTGTAGTTTTTTTGTTAAATGAAACAACTTATGGTGCATCAAACAAGTTGACATACACATTTATAAGATTCTTTATGAGCAACATAAATAAACCATAAGAAAAGGAGCATTGGGAAAAATGGTAGTATCTTCAGAAAAGGGCAAGTCTAATTTAAACAATAACTTATCAAAAAGCATGCCATGTCATTTACAAAAATAGTAATCAGATACTATTATTACAAGTTTTAAATGCAAACAACCTATTTGTGGGTATAATCATTTAAAGATAGGAAGGGAATGCCTTAGTTCGGGTTCAAAAGAAGCTAAGAAATCACTAAGGGAGACAAAGTTGCATAAGCTAATTTTTATTCCCTCTGGTTTACAAGATGGAACCCATTTGGATTACTGATGTAAAAGACAAAAACATTTTGACGGATATAAGTCTTGGGTATACATTGTGTAATGCCCCATATTTTGGCTTTAGGTAGTTAGAACTTTGATTTTTCTCATCTTAGTAATTCATTGCTTAAACAACTATTTGGACTCAACAATGTTGATATAGACATGTGACAAGTGTACATATTGACCTATTTATGTGTTGTGTACTATTATTTTCATTGTTATATGCTCATGATGATGATAACTCTTTGATTCGTTTAAACATGCAAATTAAGATATGGAATTTAGATACATGGATATTGACTCAAAGTTATGTTGTGAATGCATAACAGAGGCAAGCCATGATAGAAATAAACATATATTTCTTAATTGAACGCCAATACAGATATGGATTCTTATATGAAATTATGATGTATATACATAGATATGAGTTATTGGTGAACTAACCTACAGGTTGATGAGATATGTGATAGCCAAATGACTACAATGATGAGGTAACATGGATGTCGTAGACATCAAGAAGATAGTGTATGTTATAATTTGTACTTATGATTTAATTTATGGTTTCAAATATTTCTATGATCTGTGGTAAGTGTGGTTTTGACAGGACACACGACTTTCCTAGAGTGGTTGTTTAATGATGTGACTCTAAGAACAGTAGTTGCACAATAGGGCTTGATGTAGGGTGTTGACCCTAGTTCTATGAGGAGGGGTGGAGGTATTTCCCACCGTTTATCCTCCGAAACCTAGAGTCGTGGGAGGGTTGTGTGAATTCATACTCCCCTAGACGTGTGATGGTGACTGCTAGTTTCCTGTTGGGGAAGCTTGGTCGAGATGTATGACACTTCCGCTTACGGGTTCTATCTGGAGTTAGGTTAATATAGTTGACGCTCCAGCTTAGTCCAATAGAGGAAAGGATAGGATGGAAGATGGAAGTAGGTTAGGAAGGAAGGATGCTTCGATGTTAGTTGAGAATATTGATTGGGGATTAGAGATGCCACTATTGTTTACTCACTTGGTTCCTACCATGTTTAAAACCCTATTTGATTTCCTATTGATATTTAAAGTATGACAATGATTTATTG
>JASDQU010504733.1:47717-88899 GCA_032191745.1 Picea mariana | reverse complement strand
TCCGATTTTTGGCCTTTCCAGGAGATCTCACTTGTATAGCATTCCCCGCACAAAATAATTGATATAAAATTCTGAAACTCATACCAGAAATACTACAGACTATCCACGATCCAATGAAACTAGTCCCACTCAATTTGGATACTCTAGGAAGAAGTTATGATTGTTTTACCTGGAACATCTTCTTGAGACTAGTCAATAGGACTAGTCAGATACCCTATCTTACACAGGGTGTATCTACAAATTTAAGATGACCCAGAAGATGAAATTTTTACCACACATACCTTACTAATTTTTTTGAATAGCCTCCAGAGTTCAAGGTTTGAAATGGTAAATAAAATGTTTTATAGCAAAAATTTCGCAATGACTCAATTCAAGATGATTCCATAACCCTATCTTGTACAAGCTGTATCTCTGAAAGTATAAGGCCTCAAGAGCTTAAATTTGAACCCAACGTACCTTGATCCATCTAATAAATATCCTCCAAGTTGTTCCTTCTAAAACGCTGTAGAAACAAAGTTATATCGAAAATTCCAAGGTGTCTCAGATGTAGCAGCGAAACCCCAAGACCTTGAGCTCTGATACCATATGTTAAGAACCAAATATCAATATAGCATAGAAAAACCTCAGAAAAATTACTCAACGCCTTGAAAAAGAGATAATTTCAAATAATAAGCCTCTTTGAGGGGGAAACCTCCTTTTACCCCACTTAAATTTTCAAGTACGAGATGATTCAAAATGAAAATGTCTCCTTGGTATATATAGGAGACTAGGAGGTATAATTACAACTAATGGCCTAAAGCTGACATAAATAAAATAATGTTACTAATCTAATATTCCCCAATTAAGGGGTAATGAGCCAATATTAGGGCTTAACAAGAATCCTGCTGTAACCTTTGAATGAGAGTCCACACATTTTTGTCATTCTTCCATTCATCCCTTGCTTCTATTATCCAATTGGGTTGGATGATCAAGATAGCATAGAGAAAGGCCTCAACATATTCATCTTTTCTTGAGAGTGCATCTGCCACAATATTTTCCTTCCTTTTTTTGTAGATGATTTCAAAATCATAACCCAACATCTTGGTCACCCATTTTTGTTGTTCTTTTGAAGATAGTCTTTGTTCCAAGAAGTATTTAAGACTATCATGATATGTTTTGACCTTTAAGTGCCTACCTATTAGATAAGGGCACCATTGCTTCAATGCATGTAGTATTTCCATCACTTCATTCTCATAAATGGGTTTGTGTAAGTCCTTTCCCTTGAGTGGTCAACTTTCAAAAGCAAGGGGCCTTCCTTCTTGCATTATAACAACACCAATGTCATTTCTCGAGGCATCGCATTCCACAATAAAGGATTTTGTGAAGTCTAGTGTGGTCAAGACAGGAGCTTTGCACATCACCTCTATAAGTGGTTTAAAATCTTGAGTTGCCTCTAGAGTCCATGAAAATGCATCCTATTGAGCACTCAACACACCCTAAAAGGTCTGTGACCATTTCCTTTTTCGGTACCACCCGATCTTTTGCATTCAACTGTTTTTGCCTCGATATGGCACTGATACTTTTGCTTATATTTTATGTTTCATGTTTGAATTGATTAACATTCACTTGAACATACAACAAAGAATCATCTTAACTCTAAAAGAGACTTAACAACTACTCAAGGAATCGACGACCCTGAATTTTCCTCGACTCACTTCAGAAGTTCGACATCGGTAAAAGTTAAAGGTGATGGAAATCGTCTAAGAAGTCAAAATAGACAAGTGTCGACCTTCATCAACGTCAACCAATGAAAGTGTTTCTTTTCTACGAGTAAGCCTCAGGAAGGATCTTTCTGAAGACTGATTCGTTGGTTTCGGCGGAAAGGTGTAACAATAAGCATCGCACATAAATAAAGAGTGGGACCGTCGATGCCCAAAATGTTTTCAATAATGAAGGCTCATGAAGATGAGGACCCATCGACAAGCTACATACTTGAACTTTCCCCGATCACCAACCGTGATATCATCGGCATCGAAAGTTTTATCAAGAGGATATCAATATAAGTATACACACAAATAGTAGCCGATCCCTGATTTATACGCCGGAGTAATGTGACATGACAAGACGTTTAACCCCTAAATGTGTCAGATACGCCACATTTAAAGCTAGTAGTTAATTCATAGATCATGCATTAGTGTTGGAAGCCAATTCACTTTTTTCTATTGTCTTATAAGCTGTCTACACCAATGATTTGCAAACATCAATTTTTTCGTCGCAATTTTCAAATAAACGACACTTTTTTGCGACATTTGCACATTTACCTTCGTTTTGTTTTCACGACTGTAAGCATGAAAAATTAATCTTTCAAAGTCGCATTGAAATCAATATTTGAACTGTCATGATCTTTCTTGTCAATATGCCTATTGCGCTTACATTTCACCTATCGTTATGTAGTTGGCAGAACTTTCGAACTATAATCATTGGACATTCTTGTATTGATTGTGTGACTTGATTTCATTGAGTTTGTAACGCATTGGCATTTGGATTTGCTTTTTATTTGACCTACTTGACCATTGGTTTCATGAAAATACATAGGGGTTATGATTAAATCTGTCATATATATCTTTTAATATAATGCCTATGTCTATGAAGACCCATCGGCACATTTGTTAAACTATTGATATGAGTTGATACATTGGCGCATGGTTAAATATTTGGTATTAATTTCGATTTGAATGTTGATGGTTAAAAACTTTGGCACAACGTTGATTACGCACGTTGGTTTATACACTTACCATTGGATTCATTGGTCGGCCAAGTGACATGACTGTTGAACTATGCTATAATGGGTAGAATAGCTATAAGCCGGCAGTTGTACTTTGGCAATAACTATTTTGCATGGCAGAGATAAGCTCCACCACCTTCGCACAATGGCATTTATGCCTATCCCTTATCCTCGTTCACTTCTGTTAGCTCGGGTAGCTCTTCTCCTGTGTGTGTTATGATCCAAACCCTCGGCCTACCATGTGCTTAGCTCCATGGCACCAGTCGTGCGAATCGAGCCAAACGGCAACCAAGCCTTGTTAATGTTTGACAATGCTCGAAAAGACTTGGAGGATAATGGGTGGCTCACCTTCGTGCAGCGATTTGAGGGTTTTAACCTAGTTGTAGTGCAACAGTTTGCCATGACTTTCGATGGCTGTAGAGCCAAGGTGGGTGACATCCAGTTGGAAATCGACGAGGAATTTATCAGTTCTGCTACAGGGATACCTACCACGAGCCAACGCTGGTTCAAAAATTCGAAAGTGGAAGAGGTTCCATGGCCACTACTATTCCTCTTGCGCAAAGTCACCTCTTGTCATAGAGGTATGCCCATATCCTCACTTAAACCACGATGGCATGATACTTTGATGGTAGTCAAATAGTTTGTGACCTGTGAAGGTCGATATGGACTCATGTTTCTCTACCACCTGCGTTTGTTAATGAATTTTATGGGATACTCGTTGAATATGCCCTTTTACTTTCAGCGCAGCCTATATAAAATGTCGAAAAGGTTTAAAAAGGAGAAGGTTGATAGTATCCTGTTCCACTATGGACTTATTAAACTTATCATTGTTCATTACTTAAGTCTACATGGTGATAGCTAGAGAGCTTTCATCGCTCGAAATGGTTTTGATGATACAGACCCTGTCCAGGTTGATAAGCATTTGGTGAATGAAACCAAGGTCGAGCCATTTGTGCCCTTCCATATCCTATTGCCCTCTCCTAAGCCTTCGGTCGACCCTGCTATTGACTTACCAGACGTTGGAACTGAGAAGGCCGAGGCTATAAAGAAACCTATGAGCAAAAAGGCTAAGGCAAACCCTACTGCAAATGCCAAGGGTAAAAAGAACGCTCGGCTTATTTCAAGAATGGCTAGGAACAAACCTAAACCCTCTGCTGAGTCAAAGCCTATTGTCCTTAGTGAGAATTCAAACTCTGATGTAGAATGTTTCTTAGCCAGCGAATACCCTTACTTGCAGGGTTTATGCCCCGAACCACCTTATGATTTTATGATGAATCTTACCCCCTGCCTAAGGAACGACCCCAGTTACCCAGGGATTAAATTGCCTAACGAAACCCTCAGCCATATGTCCAAACCCTCGCCTGCTCTTTCAAAACTCATGTAACCGTCCTGTGACCAATGTGATTTATGGTTGGAACGATACTACATTGATGTTCCCCTACTCCAATCGAAAATTCAATCACTGGAAAGTCAAGTTGCAGTGTTGACCAGCCAAAGAGACCAACTCCAAGCAACTGATAAGAAGCAGAAGACAACAGGCTCCATCCTTTTCAAGAATGTTGAATCGGCCACAGCCGTTATCAACTCTAAATTGTCGTGACCTAGCCATCTACTCGCCATACAGGTATGGATTTTGATATCGTTTTAGTTTTGTGAGTGACCATGAGTAATATAGTGATTGAAATTTGATCTTCGAATAGCTCTGTTTATATTTCGAAATGGCTCTGTAATAATGCGTTCATCCTGTATATTGTGTTGCTTTGCTAAAAATAAATGGAATTTCCTTTTAGATACATGAGTTGATCATTCCCAGTATAGCCATCGATAGATTTTTATTGTATTTGAATGGTTTTCGTTTGGATTTGATTTGTTGGTTTGCCTGATTGAGTTAACGAAATTGATGATTTGCTTTCAATTCAATTCATTTTGTATCCACTCCGAACAGGAAGTTTTTCATGCTCAATTTAGAATATGATCATGTTTGGATTTGATTTCGTTATGATTCATATGCTGTGATTGGTAAACGATTTCAATGAGTTTGGTTGTTACGATCTTGTAATATGTTGTGTCATATAATTTTCAAAGCTGGAATACAACTCTCTTTGATTTGGATTTGGAAAATACGACTCTGTTTTTATGGGAACAATGCTCTCATTTAAGCCTATGCAAATAATATTCACACCTGAATCATGGAACGATTATGATTTGCAATGACTATGTTAAACTCCATTTGTTCGATTCGCTTGTTGGATTTGTATCATAAATACTGCTCTGTTTGATTTTAAGTTTGCAAAACAAATCGATTGATTGTGTTATCCCTACCAAATCCGGTTATAATTCGTTTGAATGGAACGATTTTGGTCAAGGTCAATCGATCTTGTTTGCCCTAATTTGCAATAACAACGATCAGATATCTCTTACAAACTCTGTTACATCCTGTTATGATTTCATTTGAGTTGATTCACGAGTCAGTTGTGATTTAATTCGTTCTCGGCCTGGACCATTTGTTATACAGTTATGTTGATTTGGAAATGATCTTGTTGGAATCGATCGTGTCTCCTGTCTAAGAGGCAGCGTAGCAATTGCCTACGATTTGTTTGATTATATTGGTTTCAATTGAATATCAAACAATTTTACAACTGTTGGATTATGATTCTGTTCGTTCAAAAACAGAGTACGAGTATCTCTGTGGTCATGATCATGTTTGATTTCGAATGGTATAGCAATTTCAACTTCAATGATTCATTTTCAAATAGTTATTGGATGTTAATTGAATTTAATTCTTTAAAAGATTTTCAATTGATTTTAATGTTGATTCTGTGTCTTATTTAGACCAGCTACAGAATCAGAGGATTCTGTAGCTAGTCTATAGAATTAGATTTTTATTATTTTATTAATAAAAGATCCTTCTAACTTGTCTATTTTTTACCCTTTTCAGGTGAATTCGAATTGCATGGGACATGTTGGGCAGTCTAGGGGATATTTGTGTGTTTTAGTTTTATTGTAGGTTCCTAGTTTAGTTAAACTTGGGATATCTTCCCAGATTTATGTAAACAGTTTTGATAACTTCCACAGGGAGGTTTTACCCTGTGGAAAACTTATAAATACTTATTATTTTTGTAATAAGGATCATCCTCACTTGTGGGAGAACCAGGCTATGGATTTCTAATACAAACTGAGATAGGAGTTGATGTTCTGCTACAGTTTTTGCTTCTCATAATATCAATCTTTTGTTTCATGTTTATGTTTATCAATTTGCATTTGATTAGTGGCTACTTTAGCTATCACAGTCTTTTGCAGAATGATATGATTTAATTAATATGATCCATGTCTGATTTCTTTCATTAATCTAAAATACAACAATTACTTTGTTCAGTTAATGAATGGCAGATTTCTCTTCTTCATCAATTGAACTATTATGTATAGATCTTTGCATACAGGTTTATCTAACTGTGAAGATTTATAAATTATAAGATTGTTGTTATTTTTATGTCTTGTTTGTCTTGTAATTAAACTTGTAGAGCATTGCAGCTTATCGTTTACGAAAATCTCCTGGATAATTCGGTGCAGGTTTCCTCCCTCCGATCAGCTAAGGCAATCATCATTCACAGGACAAACCTGGAGCGTTTCCAGGTCAGTTTATTATTTATTTGTTTAGTATATTCATTAGTAGTTTAGTTAGATATATGTTTAGTTAGATTTATAGTTAGAATTAGTATATTAGTTGTTTAGTTTAGTTAGTTTTGTTTTATTTCTTGTTCATAAAATCATAAAATCAACAAAAAATATCTTTTACTATCTTAGGGCAAAATATAAATTAATTTTTCAGGTTTTATTTAAATCTGTAAATTGTAGATATTGTACAGTTTGTGAATAAGTTATATTTCAGCTAGTAGTTAGATAGTTAATTAGTTAGAGTTAGTATAGTGGTAGTTAGTAGATTGTATATATAGAATAGTTAGATTAGTTAGTTTAGATTAGTTTTCTTTTGTTTTCTTAGGACCTTAGATTGGCTAACGGAGCCGCTAAACCTGTCAGGGTGGTTCATCCCAAACGGCTTGGGTTATTAGACAACCCCGGACCGGTTCCACTCTCTCAGTTGACGGACAGTCGATTTCGCCCATCAACAAATGGCACTAGAAGGAGGGCCTGAACTTAATTAATGGCACGAGGCGGTCTCAAGACTCCTCCACCCCCTAATCGCTCACCTATAGTGACTAGAAGCCATTCAAACGATAATATTCCCCTTCAAACAGCAACTACTTCAACCGACGATCCACAGATCACAGTTGAGCCAGCAACCCCTAATCCTACAGGTGGTGACATACAAGAGATTGTCCACCAATCTCTTATAAAAACACATAGTGCCTTAGCCCGTTTGAGGCAACCAAACCATCTGTGGGGTCAACCTTTGGACTTCTCCGATATCAAATAGAAATTAGGTGATACTAACCTCACTGTGAATCCTTCAGATCCAATCTTAAATCCTGCTACAGGAGGATCTGGGATACCTCCTTCACCACCTCCATCATCTCCTTCCTCTTCTGGAGGAGATTCCTCTAACGAAGGAAATTCCCCTTCTAAGCCTTCCACACCCACTACCCCAATGGAAAATCAGAACAACCCTGCTAGACCCTGGCTTGATCAGGATGCCATAGCCGTACCTAGAGCTCAGTATCCTCTACCTAAGCACCTAGAGAAATGGCTTCCCAAGTTTGATCCTGACTCAAAACAGATAGTTGAAGATCACATTAAAAAGTTCATGTTAGCCATAAGACTCCGCAATGTCGAACATGAAGACGTTGTCTGTAGGTTGTTCCCTTATACTTTTGAGGGTAATGCATCCACATGGTACTTTTCCCAACAACCCCATACCATTGTGTCTTGGGAAAAGTTTGAGTCGTGCTTTTTGGAAAAGTTTGGAGACGGTAAGCCTCCGGAAGTCATAGTCATGGATGTTTCTATCTTAAAAATGAACCCAAAAGAAAAATTTAAATACTTTAATCAAAGATTCTTGACACTCAAAAACCGAATCCCTGTGGATTCTATGCCTGCTAAGAGTCTTATAATAGCATACTACACTAAAGCTTTGCATCAGAGCATAGCTATTTGGGTTAAACGATCTAAGAAAGCCACGTTGTTAGAGGCCTTCGAGGAGGCCAGCTAGATCGAAAAAGACATACCTAGTCTTAAAGACTCTTCTAGCAACGAAACTGATACTAGTTCTTCTTCCAAAAAGAATATTGAAATCCTCCCCAAACCCACTCAGAGTAAAACACAACCTGAAAACTCTGATTTGGAAAACCTAACCAAAGTTGTTCAAAAACTGTCAAATCAAGTTATAGACTTGAAAAGGTCAACTGAAGAAGCTTCTTCAAGCAAAGGGCCCTACAAACCTCCTTTCCGAAAGCCTTTTCTTACCAACCGACCTAATCTAACCACCAAAGGCCTTAATCTAGAAAGTCTGCAATGCACACTACAAACAATTCTAGAAGCCCAAGATAACTTGATGCCTCCTTAGATTCCTGAGGAGGTAGTTGAACAAGAGACAGTTCAAGAAGAAGAGTCTTCTCCAAACATTTTTGGACACTTCTCGGATAGCATCTTTCAAGCTAACTTCAAGACAGTTCATCCTTATAACACTAGGAGTAAGACAACAAATAAACCTTCTTCCGAAAATACTACAACTTTGCCTCCAAAGCAATCTAAATCAGCCGAAACTAAACAGAATAATGTGAGCCCCAACTTAGATTATGATGTAGTTGAATATCTTAAAAAGTTGAGGGCTAACATTTCTATTTATGAGTTATTGAAGTTTCCATTTCTGCTTCAAAAAGTGTTGCAAAATATTTCAGAGCACGGAAAAAATGGTAATTCTAATGGTAACAAGGTTGTGCAAAACAAAGCTCCCCAGAAGACTTCCACTAAAAATAATCCTGATCCTCAAGATAAAGGAAGACTTCCTGTAAGTAATGTAAATAATGTAAATAATGTAGATAAAGTAGTTGTAGAAACTGCGAGTAAAAAGCCACAAGCTACTACTCTTAGTACTCACAAAAATGTACCTCCTTTCCTATTAACTTTCAAGATTTTTAATAGAAATGTGCACAATTGCATGGTAGACTCAGGAGCGTCATCCAATGTGATGCCTTGGTCTATTTGCCAAAAGATAAATGTAGAAGTTGAACCCTCTACTTTAAAAATCATACAACTTGATCGAACAAATGTCAAAGTTATAGGCGAACTAAAGAATGTGCTAATTAGGTTATCGTCTAACCCCAAGGTTCATCAAGTTATTGATATAATTGTTGTGGATATTCCAGAAGTGTATGGTCTATTTTTAAGCAGGGACTAGTCGAAACAGCTACATGGTTATTTTGCAACAGACTGGTCCCATCTATGGCTTCCAGACAACGGAAAGCCTAATAGAATAAAGGTGAATCATGAACGCTACCTTAAGTTCATGGTCACAGATTTGAACGATCCCAACGAACCATACACACCTTCTGATGATTCACCTGAAGTACAAGGGATGGACACCTTCTTCGGCAACTTCATGGCCGAGGCTTCACCTATCACCAATCCAGAACAACAGTCCAAGATTGTAACATATATGCAACCAGCACCTTCCATGCAACGATCCTATGTACCCAAAGAAAATCAAATTTGGTCTTTGTATTTCAACGGGTCAAAGTCCAAAGAAGGAGCCGGAGCAGGCTGCGTCATTATCGATCCGGTAGGTAACAAAACATTGATAGCATGTAGGTTGGAATTTGAATGTACTAACAATACTGTAGAATATGAGGCTTTACTGCAAGGTCTCAGAAAAGCTTTGGATATGAACATTCAAAATTTAACCGTCTTCGACGACTCTAAAATAGTGGTTAGATAGGTAAGAGATTCTATCCACTGTCTATCTCCGCATCTCAAAAGCTACCAGTCTGAGGTATGGAATTTAATGAATAAATTTTCCACTTTCAATATAAATTCTATTCCTAGATTAAATAACTCTGAAGAAGATTTATTAGCTAATGTAGCTTCTAAACTTCTTCCTGCAGAAGGCTTATCCCTAGACGCATTCTCCGTTGAGTTGTTGTTTTGGCCATCTGTCTCTGACAAAATCACGAACTGGAGAGTATTTGATGACGATCAGCAAATTATTAACTTTCTGCACATGGAAGAAACTTTTCAAGAGGCGGTGATAGACAAACACACACACGATGACAATTTGCGCGATTTCACGGTAATACCAGATCCGAGAACTCCTGAATCTTCATCGGATATGGTAAACTCGATCCCAAAATCTGTAATTAGATTAGAGAAGTTTTATGATTTTCAAGATAAATTTAAAAAGATGATCAACTGTAAAACCAATAGTTCCTCGTTATCTTATGAAAAAGTAAACTTAGGAACTAATGAAAATCCTCAGTGCATTAATCTAGGGTTGGGGTGTTCTCGACAAGAAAAAGCTACATTTATCAAATTATTCAAAGAATTTAAAGATGTCTTTACATGGACATATGATGACCTTAAAACTTTTGACCCTAATATCATACAACATGTCATCCCGATGAAGCCCCAAACCTTACCCTTTCAACAAAAACTGAGGAAGATGCACCCCAAACTCGAACTGACCGTTCAAAAAGAATTGAATAAGATCCTAAATGCTAAGATAATTTTTCCTGTTAGACACACTCAGTGGGTTTCTAACCTTGTCCCAGTCTGAAAGAAGAATGGGGAAATCCGACTCTGCGTCGATTTCAGAAACCTTAATAGGGCGTCTGACAAAGACAACTACCCTGTCCCACCCATGGAACAGATCCTTCAACAGGTATTCGGTTCCAAGAGCCTATCTTTACTAGATGGTTTCTCAAGATACAACCAGGTCCTGATGTCTCCACCAGACCAACTAAAAACTACCTTCTGTACTCCATGGGGAACTTATGCTTATCGCAAAATGCCTTTTGGATTGATTAATGTCGGTGCCACTTTTCAGAGAGCAATGGACATTTCTTTCCAAGGCTTAATCAATCAGTCTGTCGTAGTTTACTTAGATGATGTGACTGTATTTTCTAAAAACAAAAACGATCATCTAGCTCACTTACGAGCCGTCCTATTGTGATGTCATAAATATGACATCTCTTTAAATCCGAAAAAATCCATCTTTGCAGTAGAACAAGGTAAACTCCTAGGATTCATTGTGTCTAGTGAAGGGATGATTATTGACCTAGAAAGGACTCAAGTCATCGCAAAACTTCCCCCTCCTACATCCAAAAAGTCTATGCAGTCTTTCTTAGGCCAGATTAACTTCGTGAGAAGATTTGTCCCCAGTTTCTCTGAAATGGTCAGACCTTTATAGAACTTGATTAATAAAGACACCCAATATCACTGGGGACCCCTAGAAAATCAAGCCTTTAATGTGATAAAGAAGGCCATAATAGACGCTCCGTCTCTCATGAGCCCAGATTTTTCTCAAGACTTTACACTCTACACTTTTGCTTCTGATCATTCCTATGTCGCCGTCCTAACCCAAAAGAATGTCGAGAACAACAAAGTACCCATCGCCTTTATGAGATCTACTTTCAAAGGCACTGAACTTAATTACCCAGCGGTAGATCGGCAAGCCTACGCTGTTTTCAAAGCAGATAAGCACTTTCGTTCCTATCTTTTAAAGTCAAGGATGAAAGTCATTGTCCCCTACCCAGCTGTGAGAAACCTGTTAGTGCAAAAGGAACTAGGAGAAAAGAGAGCCAATTGGGTCACCTCCTTGCAAGAGTACGACTTAGAAATCCCCCCAGCTCAGATAGTGAGAGTCCAAGGGTTATGCAAGTTAGTTGCTGATTCAGCAGCAGGACAGCAAGAAGAAAGCGATACTTCAAACCTAGGACAAAGCGATCAAAGTTTAGTCTGTTGTGCACAAAACTCTGTCAGTCCTTGGTACAACGATATAAGATTCTGTCTTGAACACGGATCAGCCCCCTGTCACCTTGACCCCACTAAAAGAAGAGCGTTGAGACTAAAGTCTGCCTCCTTTCATCTGGTTAATGGTATCCTGTTTCGTCAGAATTTTGACGGTGTACTGATGCGTTGTCTTGAAAAAGACGAAGTAGAAAAAGTCTTGCTAGAGTTGCATGCAGGAGAAGCTGGTGGTCATTTTTGTGGTGACACCACTGCTCATAAGGTTTTAAGAGCTGGTTATTACTGGCCCACGCTTTTTAGAGACGCCCATGCCTTGTGTCGTAAATGTATCATCGGTCAGAAAGCATCAGAGCGGTTGCAAAAACCAATCTTTCCTCTACAGCCCGTTTCAATAGATTCTCCTTTTCAACAATGGGGACTCGATATCATAGGTCCAATCAACCCCCCGTCCTCACAACAGCACAAGTTTATTGTGACAGCCACAGATTACTTTACCCGATGGTCTGAAGCTGTTGCATTAAGAACTGTTAACACCATTCAGGTAATTGCCTTTTTAAATTTGAATATCATCACTTGTTTCGGTATCCCTGACTGTTTAGTATTTGATAATGCTTCTTACTTTTCCTCTCTTGAGATGAGCGAGTTCGCTTTGGAAAAAGGAATTAAATTGAAGTATTCTGCTAGTTATTAGCCCCAGGGCAACGGATTGGCCGAATCAACAAACAAGAACTTGATCAAAATAATCAAGAGAACAGTGGTTGAAAATCACAAAAATTGGCACAATGCACTGCTAAATGCGTTGTGGGCTGATAAGGTAATGCCAAAAGCTGTTGTAGGTAACTCCCCCTTTTTTCTCATTTATGGCAGAGAAGCAATTCTGCCACCCCACATTCTTCTTCCTTCACTCCAGTTGTCGCAGAAAGTCCAAGAAGAAGATTGCCCCCCTTTGGAAAACTGAATTAACGCTTTGATGAAGCTAGAAGAGGTAAGAGCCCAAGCTAAACGTAAGTTAGATCAACATCAACAATTGGTTAAAAGCTGGTTCGATTCTAATTCTGCTTCTGATAGGAATTTTGAAGTGGGTGATCTCGTCTTAAAATGGGACAAACCGCATGAGGGAAAGGGAGAGCACATGAAATTTCAAAACTTATGGCTTGGACCATTTTTAATTGCTGAAAAGTTGGGTCCCAGTTCTTTTCGATTGCAGAATCTTGAAGGGAAACTTGACACCTACCCGGTGAATGGCCAAGCCCTAAAGAGATACTTTGCTTGATAACTACCCTTGTATATTATGTAAATATTTTATTTTTGTTTGCATTTTCGTTTTATTTATGTTTTTTATTTTGATTTGAATTTATCAGTTTGTGTCTTTGGAAATACACATACCTGTACAATGAGCTATTCAGACAAAGATAAAAGAAATTTTCTTAACTGAAATAACTTCTAAAAAGTTTGTACAAACATCCATGGTATACTTCTGAAATTTATATCTATGTTGGAAAAGTCTGTTGTTTAAAAGAAGATGGTTGATTTCGATCTCTGAGTAAAGCTTGTCATGATCATCTATTATCTTTTTACGCTGTCCCTTTTCCGTAAAGGAATAACTCAAAGGATGTCTCCCTGCTTTAGGAAGTTTTTTTTGTAAATAAAACATCTCTGGATCTAAATAAAGGACAGTTCTAAAAAATTCTAATGAGGTATGAAAAAATATGTTAAAATATCATGATTTGCAGTGTCACCCCACTCAAATATATATCTATGAAAAAACAAAACAAAATAATAAGAATTGTGGGAAGTGCTTGTAAACCCTCCGGGATACTGAACAGGTCTGCTGGCAGTGGGTAAATGCATGCATGGTGCCAAGACAACTTCGCCGAGGTACTGAACAGGCCCGCTGGCAGCAAAGCAATGTCGGGTATATGAAAATTTGCAAAAAAGAAACCTCTTTAATGTCTTTATTATGATCCAGAACTTCTTGGCAGGATACAGATGTCAAAGTGGGTTAAATGGAAACCCTGTCGAGGCTATGGATGCCTGCTGGAAACAGTGGCCATGCCAACAGTATTCGAGATTTTATCTTTAATATCGTGACTTTTTGGTCTTAAGATTGTTATCAGTTTTCATCTTTTGAAACACTGCTGGAATAGTTGGTTAATGATGATGTTTATACAATTTTCTGGTTGTTATTTTTGAGTTGAAATTATCTTCGTTGTCCTAACCTGAATTTGTTTCTTTTGGAAGAGATAGCTGCTTCTACCAGTGTGTCACCATTGTTGGCAGCCAATTCACTTTTTTCTATTGTCTTATAAGCTGCCTACACCAATGATTTGCAAACATCAATTTTTTCGTCGCAATTTTCAAATAAATGACACTTTTTTGCGACATTTGCACATTTACCTTCGTTTTGTTTTCACGACTGTAAGTGTGAAAACTTAATCTTTCGAAGTCAGATTGAAATCATTATTTGAACTCTCATGATCTTTCTTGTCAATATGCCTATTGCACTTACATTTCACCTATCGTTATGTAGTTGGCAGAACTTTCGAACTATAATCATAGGACATTCTTGTATTGACTGTGTGACTTGATTTCATTGAGTTTGTAACGCATTGGCATTTGGATTTTCTTTTTATTTGACCTACTTGACCATTGGTTTCATGAAAATACATAGGGGTTATGATTAAATCTGTCATATATATCTTTTAAGATAATTCCTATGTCTATGAAGACCCATCGGCACATTGGTTAAACTATTGATATGAGCTGATACATTGGCGCATGGTTAAATATTTGGTATTAATTTCGATTTGAATGTTGATGGTTAAAAACTTGGGCACAACGTTGATTACGCACATTGGTTTATACACTTACCATTGGATTCATTGGTCAGCCAAGTGACATGACTGTTGAACTATGCTATAATGGGTAGAATAGCTATAAGCCTGTGGTTGTACTTTGGCAATAACTATTTTGCATGGCAGAGATAAGCTCCACCACCTTTGCACGATGGCATTTATGCCTATCCCTTATCCCCGTTCACTTATGTTAGCTCGGGTAGCTCTGCTCCTGTGTGTGTTATGATCCAAACCCTCGGCCTACCATGTGCTCAGCTCCATGGCACCAGTCATGTGAATCGAGCCAAACGGCAACCAAGCCTTGTTAATGTTTGACAATGCTCGGAAAGACTTGGAGGATAACGGGTGGCTCACCTTCGTGCAGTGATTTGAGGGTTTTAACCTAGTTGTAGCGCAACAGTTTGCCATGACTTTCGATGGTTGTAGAGCCAAGGTGGGTGACATCTAGTTGGAAATCGACGAGGAATTTATCAGTTCTGCTACAGGGCTACCTGCCACGGGCCAGTGTTGGTTCAAAAATTTGAAAGTGGAAGAGGTTCAATGGCCACTAATATTCCTCTCGCGCAAAGTCACCTCTTGTAACAGAGGTATGCCCATATCCTCACTTAAACCACAATGGCACGATACTTTGATGGTATTCAAATAGTTCGTGACCTGTGAAGGTCGATATGGACTCATGTTTCTCTACCACCTGCGTTTGTTAATGAATTTTATGGGATACTCATTGAATATGCCCTTTTACTTTCAGCGCAGCCTATATAAAATGTCGAAAAGGTTTAAAAAGGAGAAGGCTGACAGTAGCCTATTCCACTATGGACTTATTAAACTTATCATTGTTCATTACTTAAGCCTACATGGTGATAGCTGGAGAGATTTCATCGCTCGAAATGGTTTTGATGATACAGACCCTGTCTAGGTTGATAAGCCTGTGGTGAATGAAACCAAGGCCGAGCCATCTGTGCCCTTCCATATCCTATTGCCCTCTCCTAAGCTTTCGGTCGACCCTGATATTGACTTACTAGACGTTGGAACTGAGAAGGCCGAGGCTATAAAGAAACCTATGAGCAAAAAGGCTAAGGTAAACCCTACTGCTAATGCCAAGGGTAAAAAGAACGTTTGGCTTATTTCAAGAATGGATAGGAACAAACCTAAACCCTCTGCTGAGTCAAAGCCTATTGTCCTTAGTGAGGATTCGAACTCTGATGTAGAACGTTTCTTAGCCAGCGAATACCCTTAATCGCAGGGTTTATGCCCCGAACCACCTTATGATTCCATGACGAATCTTCCCCCCTGCCTAAGGAATGACCCCAGTTACCTAGGGATTAAATTTCCTAATGAAACACTCAGCCATATGTCCAAACCCTCGCCTGCTCTTTCAAAACTCATGCAGGCATCCTGTGACCAATGTGATTTATGGTTGGAATGATACTACATTGATGTTCCCCTACTCCAATAAAAAATTCAATCGCTGGAAAGTCAAGTTGCAGTGTTGACCAGCTAAAGAGACCAACTCCAAGCAACTGATAAGAAGCAGAAGACAACAAGTTCCATCCTTTTCAAGAATGTTGAATCGGCCACAGCCGTTATCAACTCTAAATTGTTGTGACCTAGCCATCTGCTCGCCATACAGGTATGGATTTTGATATCGTTTTAGTTTTGTGAGTGACCATGAGTAATATAGTGATTGAAATTTGATCTTCGAATAGCTCTGTTTATATTTCGAAATGGCTCTGTAATAATGCGTTCATCCTGTATATTGTGTTGCTTTGCTAAAAATAAATGGAATTTCGTTTTAGATACATGAGTTGATCATTCCCAGTATAGCCATCGATAGATTTTTATTGGATTTGAATGGTTTTCGTTTGGATTTGATTTGTTGGTTTGCCTGATTGAGTTAACGAAATTGATGATTTGCTTTCAATTCAATTCATTTTGTATCCACTCCGAACAAGATGTTTTTCATGCTCAATTTAGAATACGATCATGTTTGGATTTGATTTCGTTATGATTCATATGTTGTGATTGGTAAATGATTTTAATGAGTTTGGTTGTTACGATCTTGTAATATGTTGTGTCATATAATTTTCAAAGCTAGCATACAACTCTGTTCGATTTGGATTTGGAAAATACGACTCTGTTTTTATGGGAACAATGCTCTCATTTAAGCCTATGCAAATAATATTCACGCCCAAATCATGGAACGATTATGATTTGCAATGACTATGTTAAACTCCAGTTGTTCGATTCGCTTGCTAGATTCGTATCATAAATACTGCTCTGTTTGATTTTAAATTTGCAAAAAGAATCGATTGACTGTGTTATCCCTACCAAATCCGATTATAATTCGTTTGAATGGAACGATTTTGGTCAAGGTCAATCGATCTTGTTTGCCCCAATTTGCAATAACAACGATCGGATATCTCTTACGAACTCTGTTACATCCTGTTATGATTTCATTTGAGTTGATTCACGAGTCACTTGTGATTTAATTCATTCTTGTCCTGGACCGGTTGTTATACAGTTATGTTGATTTGGAAATGATCTTGTTGGAATCGATCATGTCTCCTGTCTAAGAGGCAGCATAGCAATTGCCTACGATTTGTTTGATTATATCGGTTTCAATTGAATATCAAACAATTTTACAACTGTTGGATTATGATTTTGTTCGTTCAGAAACAGAGTATGAGTATCTCTATGGTCATGATCATGTTTGATTTCAAATGGTATAATAATTTCAACTTCAATGATTCGTTTTCAAATAGTTATTGGATGTTAATTGAATTTAATTCTTTAAAAGATTTTCAATTGATTTTAATGATGATTCTATGTCGTATTTAGACCAGCTATAGAATCAGAGGATTCTGTAGCTAGTCTATAGAATTAGATTTTTATTATTTTATTAATAAAAGATCCTTCTAACTTGTCTATTTTTTACCCTTTTCAGGTGAATTCGAATTGCATGGGACATGCTGGGCAGTCTAGGGGATATTTGTGTGTTTTAGTTTTATTGTAGGTTCCTAGTTTAGTTAAACTTGGGATATCTTCCCAGATTTATGTAAACAGTTTTGATAACTTCCACAGGGAGGTTTTACCCTGTGGAAAACTTATAAATTCTTATTATTTTTGTAATAAGGATCATCCTCACTTGTGGGAGAACCAGGCTATGGATTTCTAATACAAATTGAGATAGGAGTTGATGTTCTGCTACAGCTTTTGCTTCTCATAATATCAATCTTTTGTTTCATGTTTATGTTTATCAATTTGCATTTGATTAGTGACTACTTTAGCTATCACAGTCTTTTGCAGAATGATATGATTTAATTAATATGATCCATGTCTGATTTCTTTCATTAATCTAAAATACAACAATTACTTTGTTCAGTTAATGAATGGCAGATTTCTCTTCTTCATCAATTGAACTATTATGTATAGATCTTTGCATACAGGTTTATCTAACTATGAAGATTTATAAATTATAAGATTGTTGTTATTTTTATGTCTTGTTTGTCCTGTAATTAAACTTGTAGAGAACTGCAGCTTATCGTTTATGAAAAGCTACTGGATAATTCGGTGCGGGTTTCCTCCCTCCGATCAGCTAAGGCAATCATCATTCACAGGACAAACCTGGAGCGTTTCCAGGTCAGTTTATTATTTATTTGTTTAGTATATTCATTAGTAGTTTAGTTAGATATATGTTTAGTTAGATTTATAGTTAGAATTAGTATATTAGTTGTTTAGTTTAGTTAGTTTTGTTTTATTTCTTGTTCATAAAATCATAAAATCAACAAAAAATATCTTTTACTATCTTAGGGCAGAATATAAATTAATTTTTCAGGTTTTATTTAAATCTGTAAATTGTAGATATTGTACAGTTTGTGAATAAGTTATATTTCAGTTAGTAGTTAGATAGTTAATTAGTTAGAGTTAGTATAGTAGTAGTTAGTAGATTGTATATATAGAATAGTTAGATTAGTTAGTTTAGATTAGTTTTCTTTTGTTTTCTTAGGACCTTAGATTGGCTAACGGAGCCGCTAAACCCGTCAGGGTGGTTCATCCCAAATAGCTTGGGTTATTAGACAACCCTGGACCGGTTCCACTCTCTCAGTTGATGGACGGTCGATTTCACCCGTCAACAATTAGTTGCTAATTTGTGCGCGAATCAAAAGGAACCGTTAAACCCACTGATACAATGCATCTTCCTCCATGCCTCTGTCATCGACCAGCTAAGATTTATCTTCAGAAATCCAATAGTAGTTTATTTTGAATCTACACTCATTACTCGTGTTAACTAATTGATATGACTGGTAGTACCTCCCCAGTTATATCATGTTCAAGTCATTGTGTATGATCCTATGCTGCGCAGCAAGAAATTCAGGACAAACAGAAGAGTGAAGCTAATAGTCTGGAGGAAACGCCCAAAGTTTAGTGAGTATTAAACAATTATCTTAGTAAGCGTTACAGGTATGTATCCGCTAATGATGTTCTTACATTCCATTTTATATATCCTCACCCAATGCTACTCTGTATACATGTTTAAAGGGAATTTTTAATTACAGGGGACAATGCCTCCGAGGAAGCCCTCCACTAGGAAATCACTGAGAGCTCCAAAACTGCAAGAATCAAAAGTAAGAGAAGGCTCCTCCCCAGCAGTTGCAAGACAATTAGAGTTTGTTTCCAAGCTGGTGTTTGTCATTAAGACAATCACCAAGGATCCCTTTTTCCAACCCCCAGCTTTCGAAGATACAGAGGCAAGTATTGAAGCCAAGACAAGTTTTCTTTGCTGGGAAGAATTGTTCAAGAAAATAAAGAAAGAAGAACCCCTCGAATATACCCCGCACATTGATCCTGATACAAGGAAGCTCGATGACGAGGTCCTCCCAAATATTCATAGGGATTATCTACACATGGTGGCAAGTTGGTCTCTGGTATTTTCTTGCATTGAGCTTCTGAAGTGGTTGATTGACCACGTTGATGCACAAAAATGTTTGATTAACAATGATAACAGAGAATGCGTCAGGGTTTTCATGCCATCAGAGGTTCAGAGTTACTATAAGCTCAGGGAGTCTGAGCTAAAGTTGAGCACTGATTTCATTCTGAGCTTCTATGCATCACATGATACCAGCAAACTCATGGCATCATGGTGGAGAGAAGACAAAAAATTCACGAACCGGACCGTCGGCTGGTACCTGATGGTCAATCTCAGAGAACCGTATATATATCTCATGGCCCTACTCTACAGGTTGAATGGGAAGAAAGATTGCTCCCAGTTCTTAGAGACTTATATGCCTCTAGCTTTCACAGTCGAAATTTCAGGCACGAGCTTCAATTGGGATACCATTATCTTTAAACAGCTAAGCACCTACATAAGGCAAGCTCAGGTGCCAAAGGAAGGAGATACTCCCACCTTCTACATGGCTTCATATTTGATAGACATCGTCTGTGCCATGAACGCTTTCTCTAGGATGAGCCTAAATTGGCACTCTTTGGAGCTCCTGATCCATGTATATTTCAGCATCTTATGGGAAAACATGTATAAAAATTCCTATGATGTTATCTGCGATCAGTTTATTGCACGCATTTATTTCTTTCTATTCAGGAAAGAATGTCGTAGGCTGACATATGAAGCAAAGAATGTCATAGCCAAAGTTGGTCATTGGTATTTAGATGAGCAAGAAACCTACATCAAGGTTTTTGACGCTATAGGGGCACCCCACTTATTACCCATTTATGTTCCTGACCGACTAGTATTAGAGGAGATATGTTATCAAACCATCCTACAAGAATATAATGCAACTTTAGTAAAAGACAAGAAGTGGGCCTTCATACCATATGGGTTTCATATTGGCTTCTACATGGTCAAAGACACCGTGCATGCTAAGCAACTCAGGCTAGGTCAATTAGAATTTTGATTCCAAAACAGTCAATTTCGCAAGCATGACCCCAAGGGATTGGTCTTGCAACATGCATCGCGGGTATCATCCTATTGGCCCTATGCCCATGATCGGTTCGAAGATGAAATATTCACTAAAAATTCTCAAGACTGGGATGAAGTAGCGTCAAGAAGGGTCGATCCTCGAAGGACCAGATTCAAAGCTATGAGTTTGGAAGAACAAGAGACATCTTTGGAGCAGGCAATGCAAGAAATTCTCAGGGCTTAGGAAGGAAATGTAGCATCCAAATCTAATGAGGAAATAGGCGATCTCTAGAGGGCATCGATCCAACAATGGTTTATCATGAATCCTTGGTACAAAACAGGGATTTCCCTTAAGATCAAGTTGAACAAGAGAGGGGTGCACTTTTATATCATCAAACCCAGCTACTAATGAGGTGGATGTGGGATGACCTGTACCTTATCATAAGACCTGCAATTTCAACTACCGTCCAAAGCATCCCAATAGAGTCAAGCGATCTTGGTTCCACAGTTCCCGACAACACCAATGGGTTGGGCAACCCTGAATCCACAACATCGTCGATCAATCCCTCGGAAGAAGGGGCAACTCAACTAGAGACAAGTCAGGTGTCGATAGAAACACAAGCACCCAATCCATTGAGCACACTTATACATATATACAATGACGACGAAAGTCTGGAGCCCGCTCACAGCTCCCCAGTGCGCGTCCAAGAAGAAGAAGGTCCCAAGAAAACCTCTTCCCCTAAGCCCAAGGTTCAAGATAAGGAGGTCTCACAAAAGGAAATAGGAGTCGAAGGTGGTCTCGACACAAGAGAGTCTAACGAACATGAAGTAGAAGCAAGTTCGAGTGACGAACCTCCGCAAAAGAAAATCGCCAGTTCTACAGTCGACGAGCAAGTAAGTAACGAGTCTATACCTGACACCTCTATTCTGCCCAATATTCAAATCCCCGATGAGCGACAAGTAGAGGTCGGATCTACAAGGAAAATTGAAGAAGTTTGAGAGCCCACTCTTGAACAAATACACACCACTGGGAGCCTGGGAAACAAGATCACATGGGGTGATCAGCAGATACCATAACCGGTAGACGAGGTAGTGGACATCTATGTGATATCCTATGATCAAAAGAGAAAGGCCATCATTCAAAGGACTACAAAGAATAGAAGGATCACCTTGGATCACTCCATCTTAGTTACCACAGAAGAAAAATTAATCAACACAGCAGAAGCTCATACATCTAAACTGATCGACGTGGGAAAATCCCTCTCTGATGCCGCCCAGGATAGAGCAAGGAGGGATGAAAGGGAACTATCCACCACCCTAAAGGAGATAGAGCATGTGCACCATCTGGTCAAGTACTACAAGAGTGCTACGCAGACCGCTGTGTATCTGAAAGGTGAGTTCAAGGTGAGGAAAGGCACTTGTTAACTACGAACATAGTCGAGTTCTAGGAGGACACTCTCATGGCACTCGCAATGTGCAAAGAGATGGAGCGATGGAATGAAAAGTCACATCAAATAGTAGAGAGACTCGAATATATTGAGGCAGTCTAGCAGGGTCTAGAACAGGAAAGACACAGCATTTGGTTGGTAGGAAAAAGTAGTATCGACCGCATGAAGAGATCTGTCGAGTACTAGGATAAGATGTCCTGGTACCCACACTGAGAAATCCAAGAGCAATGGGCCGAGTGCCAGAAACACTGGGGTAAAATTAATAAAGTAATGAAGGATGTTGAGCTCCCAGAGTTCGGCACCCCCGATGAATTTATCAACATGAGCGACGTATTCCAGACGCATGCCAAACAAGACTCGTTATGGGCCGAAGAATGCACAAAGGTGACTAATGTAAGGCCAGGGCAAATGCAACAATTCGTGAAACACCCGATCAGAGCTCAAACCATGTTGTAGCAGCTGAATTCCAGTTTGGTAAAGTACCGAGCACATGCAGCAGATATCAAAGGAATATATGCATCCCCAATGGAACAGCACAGATTCCCATGGGCCCAAACGTGTGAAGATTTGTTTATCAGTTGGTCTGAATATGAAAGAAGTCATCCTTTTCAAGAAATATCTCAGGTGGACTGATAAAGAAACTGTTGGATGATCATGCCACATGACGATTTTTGTTTGGTTCAAACTATACTTAGTTGTTAATTTCAATTGAATTTTATATTATAAATAAGGGCATAGACCAATTAGTCAAGGGTCAATGGTTGTTGTAAGAACTCTTTTTTTTTTGCTGTGGAGAATTATTTTGAGATTGCTATGAATTTAGAAGTCCTTCTGGACCAAAGACAAAATATTTCCATCAGATGCAATGTGATTGGACTTGGAGAATAACTACTTCCTATCATGTTTCATGAATGATGTAGTAATGAGTAGGAGCAATTAATTATGTTGTCAAGTTATCTAGTGCAATGTCTTGATGTTCTTTGCTTTCATGATGGATATAAATCCTTGTGTTATTGTGTGATTCATGATTATGGTAGATGAATTATTTTTCTTTCCATCATCTTATTACATATGTTCTTTCTTTCTGATAACTATTTTCTCAGACAGTAATTGGATGATCATTTGGTTAATGTATTAGTACTAGGCCCTTTGGAATAAAATCATTTTCTGCATGTTTGAGCAGCGGGTTATCCCAAGCTTAGCCTCTTCCCAGTAGTTAAAGCTCAACCCTGTTACTAGTCAAGTTTGTTTATACTAGCTTGTGTCTCTCATACCAGCCCCACTCAAGAGGAAATACAAAGAATAACAGTCCTAACTAAAGGAAGAGACTTCACAAGAAAACACAAAGCCCATCGATAAATTGGTCAGATTGCAAGATCTGGATAACCATTCCATCTCAAACATTGCAAAGTCTAATTGGGCCTCAGTGGCGGATTTGGTTCCTACTATTGAGTCAAGGGAATTAAGCCCCATCAACACATCCTTCTTAGTTAATGTCACTAAAGGTGTTGCTATTCTTCCATAGTTCCGAACAAACTTGCGGTAGTAACCTGTCAAACCCAAAAATCCTCTAAAATTCTTCAATGTTTTGGGAATCGGCCAGTCCATCATGGCCTTAATCGTGTTAGGGTCTACCTTGACACCTTCNCATGAGATACAATATGACCCAAATACTCTACCTCCTTCACCCCAAAGAAACATTTGGATGGTTTGGCATATAGTTGTTGCTCCTTTAGTAGTTGTAGCACTTTGTCAACATGTCGAACATGATCCTCCCAAGACTTGCTATAGATTAGCATAACATCAAAAAATACTAACACAAATTTTCAAAGGAAGGGCTTGAAAATGGAATTCATCAACCCTCGAATGTGGAAGGTGCATTTGTAAAGCCAAAAGGCATGACCAAAAATTCATAGTGGCCTTCATGAGTTCGGAATGTTGTTTTTGGGATATCTGCTTCCTTCATTCTAATCTGGTGATAACCTGAACGGAGATCCAACTTTGTGAAGTAGATTGCTCCATGTAGTTCATCTAATTCATCAATGATGGGAATGGAAAAATTATCTTCAATAGTGATCTTGTTGAGCTCTCTATAATCTGGACACATATGCCATGAGCCCTCTTTCTTGAGTACCATTACCATCAGTGCATAGTAAGAACTTTGGCTAGGTCTAATAATTACAGCCTCTAACATTTCTTTAGCCATACGCTCAATTTCACTCTTTTGGGCATAAGGGTATCTATAAGGCCTAATGTTAGGATGAACACTCCCAGGAATTAGGTGAATAGCATGATCATGATTTGGAGTGGGTGAAAGACCTCTAGGAATATCTTCAAATACTTTGGAATGCTTATCAATGATCCCTTGGAGATCTAGGGGAATTCATGGCTTAGATGTTTGAACATCTAGTGAGCATAGTTGTGCAATTACACCATGATTCCCTTTTTTCAATAATTTTTTCATGCCATTAGAGCTTATCTCCTTACTGGGTTTACCTGTGATACCCCTTAACTCAATTTCCTTTCCTTCCAATGAAAATTTCATGAAAAAATCTTGAAAATTAAAAGTCACTATTCCCAATGATTGTAACCACTTAACTCTTAGTACAACATCAGCACCACCCATGGATATAGAAATCATTTGAATATTCATTACATATTCCCCCATAGTAAGATTGATCTTATGGCATTTTCTTGAGCAATTGATAGTTCCTCCATTTGCAATCATTACTTGAAACTCCGGCACTGGATATATAAAGCAATTGAGAGATTTGGCTAATTTATAGTGAATGAAATTATGAGTACTACCATAATCAATTAGGACTATTACCTTTTTATTTTTGATATATCCTTCGATCTTGAGGGTTTGAGGAGTGCTAATTCCATCGAATGCATTACATGATATCGTGGGAGTCAACTCTTCAAAAGAAATCTCTTCTATGTTTTCATATTGAGATGGTTCTTGTTCTTGTTCTTGTTCTTGTTCTTGTTCTTGTTCTTATTCCTCTTCACAATCTATGTAGAATAATTTTTTCTCACCACACTTATGTCCCTTACTGTACTTGTTGTCACAATTAAAGAATAAATATTTTTCTTTTCTTTCCTCCAATTGTTGAGGTGTCAACCTTGTAGGTTGAGGTGTTTTAGAAGAAGGAACATTATTCTCTCGATAGATGTTAGGAGTGGTCCTTCTAGTAGCCATAGCCATATTTTTACTTTCAACATTTCTCGCCACCCTGAACGCAGTATCCAATGATTTGGGTTCACAAAGGCAAACCTCTTGTTGAATGTTATCCTTTAAAGTTCCTATGAATACATCAATCAGGTGCTCATATGGAATATATGTTACCTTTATATTCAATCTTTGGAAGTTCTCAATGTGCTCCGCAACTGAACCCTTTTACTTGAGATTTATCAATTGGCTAAAGAAGGTATTGCTCCTTGTATCCTCATAGTGTGTTATCATTTCTTCCGTGAAAATTGTCCAAGTGATAAGTGATTTGTGAGAACAAAGAAATTGATACTACAAAAATTGATTGGGTTCTAAATATAAAGAAGCAATTTGTACCTTTTGTGTGTGTGGAACAACATGTAGATCAAAGAACTGCTCCATCTGAACTATCCATGTGATTGGATCCTTGCCATCAAACTTCCTCATATCAATCTTAGGAAAGTGGTTGGTCTTCAACCCAAATTTGGAGTTTCTCTAGTCTTGATTCATCTTCCTTATGTCCTCATCATGAATTTCATGGGATACATTTTCACTTTTAGGTGGCCTATCTATTAGGAAATTTTTCAATCCTTCCATGATCTCCATTTTTAAACCATCCATCTTAGTATCCATTATTTCCTCAAACTTAGCTTTAGTTGAATCCATCATCCCTTGTAGTTCATATTTTGTTATTGTCTTCTTTTGTAAATCATTTATGTCCCTGCACATTTCTTCACCTTCATCAAGAGTCCACCTAGGATTATATGAAGGCTTATTTGGTGTAGAAGTTCCCTTTTTGGTGTCATGTTGGCCAAGTATCACTTTTAAACCTTGATTTTGAGGTGGTTCTGCTAGACTATCTTTCTTCTGTTGTATCTCCAAAATTTTGACCCTTCTGAGTCTGAAAATTTTGTTTTGTAGTTCTCTAATATGTCTTCTCTACAATGCCATGGGTCTGATCAAAATTGGATGTGCCAAGTGGAAGTTACGGTAACTTCCCCACACCTTGCTGATTTTTTTCCCTTCGAGGAGAGCGTACTTGTAAAGAATTCCAAGAGCACAATATATACTATTTGATTCTAAAACTTGCACTAGAAATAATACATATTGTCCATTGTCCAATGCAACTGATCTCACTTAATTTGGATGCTCACTAAAGAATATATCATTGTTTTACCGGAACACATGTTTGTGTTGGATTACTGAGAGGAGGGGTGAATCAATAATAGAGAAATTTAATCATTTTTAACCTGTAATACAAGTGTTATATCAATGTAGCATTATCATCTAATAACTGAAGAGTAAATACAGTACACCAGTGTTTTACGTGGAAATCCAAAGCGGGAGAAAACCACAGAATGTTTTTTCTTATATGTCTTGAGGAATTACATTCATTGGAAGCACCAACTTCCTTTGTTTTCCAGCTGCAAATGGAAGGAGGCTCCAACCCCCTTGTTTCTCAGGCTACAACTTGATGGAAGCTCCAACTCCCCTATTCTCTGGCTACAACCAGAAGGAGGCTACAACCCCCTTTGTTCTTTGGCTACAACTGAAAGGTGGCTACAACCACCTGTCCCTGCCCCATCCAACCACCCTGAAGTAGAAGTAGAATGATGGAACCATTGTCACACTATCACTGTGAGATATACCGATGCAAACCTGTACCAATAAACATGAACCATGTATCAACCTGTACCTCAAACTGTAATCGACATGTACCATAACCAAGTGCATCAACCATGCACCAACCTATACCAAACAACCTGTAATCAACCTTGTTGAATTATGGCTTATTCTAGAGAGTGACCTTGTAGAGCATGTCCCACACGTAATATTTGTTGAATCAATCTTAGAAAGCATCATCAAAAGAATTTTTCCTCCCTTGAATTTCGACCTTCTTTTCTTCATCGTCCCTCTGAAATTAGACTTAGATATCCTTTGGTTACCTCAGTCACCTATAGATATTCAATATGATCAAGTGTGATATAAAATGAGAGAGCCTTGCCTCTTATTTATACTCTCTAAGTAGCTTCCTTAGAAGCATGTTCTAAGGAATGAGACTGAACTAAGATAGCGTAGGATGAGTTTTAGAGTAGGCAAGTAGCCAGAAGAAACCCTAGAAACATTTTTTATTTATGTAGAAGTTTGTACACCCATTTAGAGAGAGTTGGAATATAGAGAGAAATTAGTTGTAAGAGAGAACTGCAAGTTAGCAGGAGATCTCAGTGTTTTTGAGTCACTATAATTTTGAATGTATTATGTAGCCATTGGGAACTTGTGAATATAACAGAATGGAAAATTGATCCAAATGTATGGTGTGTGGACTCTGTACATTTTCTTGTATTTTATGTTTACATGAACAAGGGGATGGAACTGTGTGCTTTTCCAGTTTCAATTGTTTCTCTTCATTGAAAGCTCTACAAGGTGTGCATCGAGCCAGAGAGGAACGTTAGGAGATCAGGAGGAATTTCTCTATGAGAAATACCGTGGATCTGAGTTATTGAAATCCCTTAGATGCAAGGAGTGCACGGGAAATCGAAGTCTGAACTAGACAAAGCTCAGGAGGGATAATGCTTTGGAAAGTGTTATCGAGATCCAGGAACTCATTTCCTGGAAGGAACAAAGATCGAGTCTTTGAAGACTTAGAAAATCTTCTAAGTCTGAAGTGAGTAAAAGCTCAGGAGGAAGAATGTCGTCTAGTGTTGGATCATGGCGGAACATCTTGTAGACCATCCGATTTGACGGAGGAGCGCAGGCTTTAACGCTGCATAGATCTGGGAGGGGAGATCCCGGAGATCTGAATGGACAGTGGAGAGTCCTTGAGGAGAAACATTGAAACCCCACTAGCTGTTGGATAAGGTGGAGCTACGAGGAGGCTAGTGGCGAGGGCTTTTTGATGTCCAAAGCATTTTGGAATTTTGGTATTTCGGTAACCGGGGGTTCGAAAGTCAAAGAAGCGGGACTCTTCCATCGTGATTCCCTGAATTGTGAAACCCTGAAGGAATGAACGCCAAGACATTTCGGAATTTCGGCAACTGGGAATACAAGGGTCAACAGTGTGGGACTCTCGACTGGTGGAACCCCGAAAAGATCAGATCCATCAGATCTCTGAAGGCCTAGAGCCGTTGATCTGTAGTGGGGGAGATTTCACAATTTTGGTGACCAGGAAGAGGAGTGGACAGCTCCGCAAGATGAGAAGTCGCAAAATGCGAAACATTGAAATAAGTGTAGTCATTGATCCGAGAGAGATCTAAGTTGTAGATCTCGGTTCATCGGGATTTCGACATTTCAGCAATCGGGGATTCCAAGGAGCAGAGATATCCCTTGCACCCATATTTCCTTAAACGCAAAAACCCGAAAGAATAGGCACCAGGACATTTTCAGCATTTCGGCAACCAGGATTCCCAAAGAGCAGAGATATTCCTTGCATTCTGATTTTGTGAAATGCAAAAACCTGAAGGAACCGGTGCTGGGACATTTTGGAATTTCAGCCATCGGGGCTTCGAAGAATGAAGGGACGGGACGCTTGACTTGTGAAGTTTCGATCCCCGATAAGTGCCCTTTTTGGCTTAGCGCAAGGTCACGGCTCTTGGTCGTGTGCCATGGGAGCTCATGCTTGGCACTTGGAAAAGCCAACCAAGCATTAGTGAGGGACCTGTGTGTTCATTTCGAAGGGTTTCAGTTTGGAACCAAAAGAGCCATTTCGGCTCCCGAACCAAAAGATCCTGTTCGGGAGGTCACGCAGCCCTAAGGAGAGATAGGGGGTCTGCATCATGTGGTATCAGAGCCTTAGTTTTTCATCTGTATACTTCAAGTGAAGGAGGAAAAGAAGGAGATAGAGAAATTGGAGTTGTAATCTGTGTGTGATAGATAGTCGACATAATGCCACCAAGAAGATGAGAGCCACCTTTAGCCAATCGTGTTGTAGATAGGGAGATGCGAGAGCTTCACACCCAATTGGAAACAATGGAATCAGCATAGAGAAGAGCACCTAATGTTGGTGATGTCAGTGATGCAGAAAGTGAAGAGGTTGAGGTTGAAGAAGCTGCGGGAGAGGATGCTGCAGAAGAACGTTTGTTGAGAGCAGTTGCCAGATTGGGAGGTAGAGCTAAGATATAGGTCCCCATGTATGAGGGAAATCTAGATGTTGAAGAACTGTTGGACTGGATAAGGTCCATGGACAAACACTTCGACTATGAATATGTCGATGAGGAGAAGAAGGTGAAGCAGGCAAACACCTGGCTAAAAGGGCATGCAGCATTGTGGTGGGATGAACTACAGGCTGAGAGGAGAAGTAAAGGAAAATAGAGGATAAAGAGTTGGGACAGGATGGTAGCCAAACTAAAGGCTAAGTTCATACCCAAATACTACCAGATAAATCTGTTCAGGAAGCTACAGAACTTGAGACAGAAAGGGATGACAGTTAAGGAGTACACCGAGGAGTTCTACCGACTGAACATCAGAACTAGACAACGGGAGAGAGATGAAGAGAAAGTCTCCAGATATATAAATGGCTTGAGATATGAGATCCAGGATGAGCTCAGCATGATGTCCGTCAGGACTGTGGAAGATGCTTATCAGTTTGTGCTGAAGGCGGAGGAGAAGCTAGCTAGAAAACAGAACCAGCGAGGAAGAGGTAAAAGCTCGATACCAAGAAAAAGAAAAGTATTTAACCATGAAAGATCACATCAGTCTAAGGACGAGGCTAAGAAACAACACAATCACTCAAAATGAGGAGGAATTTCATGAGGGAGACATAATGGTGGAAGAAACTCTTCTAGAGGAAGAGGCAGAGAAGGAGTAAGGTGCTATAACTGTGGAAAGATAGGGCACATGTCTTGGGAATGTCCTGAGAAGAAGAAGGAAGGAGGAGAAGCTCACATTTCAGAAGCAAGGTGAAGAGATGTTGAAGCAGAAGGAGCAAAGGATGGAGCATCCCTGATGTTGAGAAAATTTCTCTTGAAGCCAAAGGCAGAAATTGAAAAACCAGTGCAGAGAAATAGTCTCTTCAAGACAGCTTTCAAGACTAAGGTTAAAGTATACAAGGTGATCATTGACAGTGGGAGTACTAACAACCTAGTATCCACAGAGATAGTGGAGAAATTGGAGCTGAAGAAAACTGCACATCCAAGGCCATACAAAGTCTCATGGTTGCAAAAAGGACACCAGGTAATGATCACTAAACAATGCCTGGTTGAAATTAAAATAGGAGGATATAAAGATGAAATCCTATGTGATGTAATTCCCATGGACGTATGCCACATTTTGTTGGGAAGACCATGGCAGTTTGACAGAAATGTCATTCACAATGGAAGGAAGAATACATATACATTGGAGGAGAAGAGAGTGAAAGAGAAGAAGAGAGTGAATGAGGAGAAGAAGAATGGTAGGACGCATATGTTGCTACCAATGGAGGAGAAGAGAGTGAAAGAGGAAGTTAGCACAAGCATACTTCTCATGAGTGGGAAGGAACTACTGAAGGAAATAAAGGAAGAATAGGAGATGCAGTTCGCTGTGGTGAGGAAGCCCAGAGTCATCCTTACGAGCACATCAGTGGATGATTTACCTGAAGAAGTTCAGGAGCTGCTGGATAATTTTGTTGATATAGTGATGGATGAGCTACCAAACTCATTGCCGCCCATCAGGAGTATCAGTCATCATATCGACTTGATACCAGGAGCAAGCCTGCCAAACAAAGCAGTGTACAGATTAACACCTCGAGAGAATGAGGAGGTGAGGAACCAATTCCAAGAGTTGTTGGATAAGGGTTTAGTCAGAGAAAGTTTCAGCCCATGCACAGTACCAACTGTGTTAAGCCCAAAGAAAGATGGAGGATGGAGAATGTGCACAAACTCGAGAGCCATCAACAAGATCACCATCAGGTACAGATTTCCTTTACTAAGAATGGATGACTTAATGGATTGCTTAAGTGGAGCAAATTTTGTTTCTAAGATAGATCTGAAAAGTGGATATCACCAGATCAAGATGAGAGAAGGTGATGAATGGAAAACAGCCTTTAAGACGAATGAAGGTCTGTATGAGTGGCTAGTTATGCCATTTGGCTTAATGAATGCCCCGAGCACTTTTATGAGGCTGATGAATGAAATTCTAAAAGATTTCATTGGCAAGTTCATGGTTGTATATCTGGACGATATACTGATCTTTAGCAAGACTAAAGAGGAGCATTTGAGACACCTAACGCTAGTAATGAGGAGGCTACAGCAGGAGAAGCTATTGATCAATCTGAAGAAGTCCTCTTTTATGAAGACAGAACTCATTTATTTGGGTTTCGTGATCTCTTCGAATGAACTGAAGATGGATCCAGAGAATGTGAAAGCGATCAGAGAGTGGTCGTCACCAAGGAGCATGTTCGAGGTAAGGAGCTTTCATGGTTAAGTAAGTTTTTATAGAAAGTTCATTAGAGACTTCAATGGGATTTGTGCACCCATGATGGATACAGTAAATAAGTGACACAAGTCTTTTAAATGGATAGAAGAGGCCGAAAAGAGCTTCAATATACTAAAGGAGAAGATAACAAAACGACTAATTCTGGTCTTGCCAAATTTTGGGAAGACATTTCAGGTCAGATGTGATGCAAGTGGGGTTGCAATAGGAGTAGTTATAAGTCAGGACAATCGACCTGTTGCATATTTCAATGAGAAGTTGAATGAGACTAAGAGGAAATACTCCACATATGACAAGGAGTTTTATGCCATAATTCAATCTTTGAAGAAATGGATGCATTATCTTGTCCCATGAGAGTGTCTTGTACAACGATAACCAAGCTTTACAATTCATAACCCAACAAGAAAAATTGAATCAGAGGCATGCAAAATGGGTTGAATTTATGAAAATTTTTACTTTTTTCATAAAACATATTGTTGGGAATACTAACAAAGTTGTTGATGCATTAAGCAGGAGATGTTTAATTCTGCAACAATTCTAGGTGGAGACCTTGGGGTTTGAACACCTTAAGGATATGTATTGTGATGATACAAATTTCAAGGAGGCCTACGAAGCATGTACAAGCCCTGTACTAAGAGATAGAAGTCAGTGGACAGAGTATATGGTTCAGGAAGGATTTTTGTTTAGAGGAAATCAATTGTGCATACCAAGATGCTCAATGAGGGACAATCTTCTGAAGGAGAAGCATAGTGGAGGAATGGCTGGACATTTCGGCCATGATAAAATGTTTGCACAGTTAAGCAGTTCATACTATTGGCTAGGTATGAGAACAGAGGTGATAAAATTTGTGAACAGATGTAGGATCTGCCAACATGTAAAAGGGAAAAGACAGAACACTAGATTGTATCAACCATTGCCAATACCAGAGAGGCCTTGGGATGCAATAAGCATGGATTTTGTGTTGGGATTGTCGAGAACACAAAGAGGATTTGATTCCATATTTGTGGTGGTGGATAGATTTTCAAAGATGGCACATTGCATCCCATGCCAGAAGACCAGTGACGCAACGCATGTTAAAAATATGTTTTTCAAAGAAGTTGTGAGACTTCACAATCTACCCAAGAGCATTGTCTCAGACAGAGACACAAAATTTGTTGGTCACTTTTGGAGGACGTTGTGGAAGAAGATGGGGACAGATTTTTCCTTGAGCTTATCTTATCACCCTCAAACAGATGGGCAGACTGAGGTGGTAAATAGAAGTTTGGGTAATTTATTAAGGAGTCTAGTTACTAAACACCATAACCAATGGGATTAGATTCTGCCACAAGCAGAATTTGCATACAATGACTCACCAAACAAAAGCACTGGAAGGAGCCCATTCCAAATACTCTATGGAATGCAACCCAGGGGAGTGTCTGAGTTAAGAGACTTGGAACAGGAAGAGATCAGAAGCGTTGGAGCAGAGGATTTTGTTGCTGAAATGCAGAGACTCCATAGTCGGATCAAAGAACAATTACAGATTTCTAATCAGAAATACAAGCACAGAGTTGATCAGCATCGAAGGGAACTTCAATTTTAAGTGGGAGATCAGGTTTTAGCACATCTTAGGAAAGAAAGGTTCCCTAGGGGAACATATAACAAATTGAAGATGAAGAAGATAGGACCCTGTAAGATCTTGAGGAAATTTGATGCAAACACCTATGAGATCGAGTTGCTAGATGGTGTGGGAATTTCACCCATATTCAATGTCTCATACCTATACCCTTATAGGAAAGATGACACAGAAGGGTCAGAAGATCAAGGAAAGTTTCAATGGGAGAAACAAATGCCTGTGGCAGAAAAGCCGCAGATGGAGAAAATTGTTGATCAGAGGATTAGCAAGAAGACCAGGAGGAAGACCTATTTTGAATATCTAGTCAAATGGAAAGGACACCCAATAGAAGATTCTATCTAGAAGTAGGGAAAGTCAATAGAGGAGCTCATTGACAGGAGTCCATGAATTTTTGTCAAGGGAAGAATGATGCAGGAGCATCGTTGGCAAGCGCACAGAGGCGGGACCACACAACATGTGAGAGTTCTTCCAAAACTTCAACATGGGTAGTTACAACTGAATTCAGGATCTGCCTCCACTCAGCACCGGAATTCACCCTTGGAGGCACGCTTGAACTGATGCCAAATTTTACCCTTTGAGGCAAAGTTTTAAAATTGTAAAAAAAGCAGGAGTTTCCACTTCGGCTCTGGAATGTGACTGAACTAATATAACGTAGGATGAGTTTTAGAGTAGGCAAGTAGCTAGGAGAAACCCTAGAAACATTTTTGAGTTATGTAGAAGTTTGTACACCCAGTTAGAGAGAGCTAGAACACAGAGAGAAATTAGTTGTAAGAGAGAACTGCGAGTTAGCAGGAGATCTTAGTGTTTTTGAGTCACTGTAATTTTGAATGTATTCTATAGCCATTGGGCACTTGTGAATATAATAGAATAGAAAATTGATCCAAATGTATGGTGTGTGGACTATGTACATTTTCCTGTCTTTTCTATTTACATGAACAAGGGGATGGAACTGTGAGCTTTTCCAGTTTCAATTGTTTCTCTTCATTGGAAGCTCTGCAAGTTGTGCATCGAGCTAGAGAGGAACATGAGGAGATCAGGAGGAATTTCTCTGCAAGAAATACCATGGATCTGAGTTATCAAAATCTCTCAGATGCAAGGAGTGCATGGGAAATCGAAGTCTGAACCAGACAAATCTCAGGAGGGATAACGCTTCAAAAAGTGTTATCGAGATCCAGGAACTCATTCCCTGGAAGGAACGAAGACCAAGTCTTCGAAGACTTAGAAAATATTATAAGTCTGAAGTGAGTAAAATATTAGGAGGAAGAATGTCATCGAGTGTTGGATCGTGGTAGAAGATCCTGCAGACCAACTGATTTAAGGGAGAAGCGCAGGCTTTAACACTGTGTAGATCCAGGAGGGGAGATCCCGAAGATCTGAACGCACGGTGGAGATTCCTTGAGGAGAAACATCGAAACCCTGCCAGCCATTGGATAAGGTGGAGCTGTGAGGAGGCTAGCGGTGAGGGATTTTTGACGTCCAAAGCATTTTTTCATTTCAGTATTTCAGTAACCAGGGGTTCGAAAGTCAAAGGAGTGGGACTCTTGCATCACAATTCCCTGAATCGCGAAACCCCGAAGGAACGAACGCCAAGACATTTTGGCATTTCGGAAACCTGGAGTACAAGGGTCAATAGTGTGGGACTCTCGACTAGTAGAAACCAGAAAATATCGAAGCCATCAAATCTCTGAAGGCCTAGAGCCGTTGATCTATAGTGGGGGAGATTTCACGATTTCGACGACCGGGAAGAAGAGTGGACAGCTCCGTAAGATGCGAAGTCGCAAAATGTGAAACGTCGAAATAAGCGTAGTCATCAATCCAAGAGAGATCTGAGCTGTATATCTTAGGTCATCGAGATTTAGACATTTCGACAACCAGGGATTCCAAGGAGCAGAGATATCCCTTGCACCCAGATTTCACGAAATGCGAAAACCCGAAAGAATAGGCGCTGGGACATTTTTGGCATTTTAGCAACCGGGATTCCCAAGGATCAGAGATATCCCTTGCATTCTAATTTCATGAAATGCAAAAACCCAAAGGAACCGGTGCTAGGACATTTCGGCATTTCAGCCACAGGGAGTTCGAAGAATGAAGGGATGAGACGCTTGACTTGTGAAGTTTCGGTCCCCAATAAGAACCCTTTTTGGCTTAGTGCAAGGTCATGGATCTTGGTCATGTGCCATGGGAGCTCACGCTTGGCACTTAGAAAAGCCAACGGAGCATTAGTGAGGGACCTATGTGTTCATTTCGAAGGGTTCCAGTTTGGAACTAGAAGAGCCATTTCGGCTCCTGAACCAAAAGATCCTGACCAAAAGGTCACGCAGCCCTGAGGAAGGATAGGGGGTCTGCATCAACTATCCATATAGAATAATGTTACCTTAAAATATATCAAAACTCATACCATTATCCATCAAACAAACTTGGGTCCATTACCCAAACCTGGGTTCTCCAACTTCTCATGGCCATAACTCTCTAACCGTGAAGAGTTATGTGATGTTCCACATACCACCAGAAATGGAATAACATGTATTATCCATATAGAATAGTATTACCTTCAAATATATTAAAAATCATACCATTATACATGAAATATCCTTGGGTGCATTACCTAAACCTTTGTGCTACCGGAATTCGCTATCAGACTTTCTTCAAGGGTTGACATCAATGACAACCAACCTTAATAAAAAGTATCCCCCTTTAGCATTGATGGAAACACTCTGATGAAATATTGAAATAATGTCATCCTCTGCATCTATGTGACCATTTCTCCCCCTGGAGTCATGCCTTTATCCTTTGCATTTGATAAATCTCTCCCACTTTGTCATCAATGGCAAAGGTATCTTTCCATCCGGGGCTACTCCCCCTAATTGAACTGTCTGATCTCACAACCTAAATTGTCCTCTTTATGGTGCTTCCTCATGTACATCTAAGACATATAAGATAAGCATTCAAAAGCATTAATTTTGGAGTATAAATAACTCTGAGTCTCTAGCAAAGATATTCAAAGGATTCCCGTGGAAGCAATTTTGTAAAGATGTCTACCACCTGTTCTTTTGTGCCCACATACTCAACTCTAATATTATTTTCTGCAACCTGTTCCTGTAGAAAGTGATACTTTATTGGAATGTGCTTCATCTTGGAGTGAATCACCAGGTTCTTTGAGATACTGATGGTGCTTGTATTATCACAATAGATTGGAATGGGCTCATCATACTCAACCTGTATATCTATCAGAGTTTGTTTCATCCATAGAAAATGTGTACAACATGTTGTTGCTGCAATGTACTCTACCTCGGTTGTAGATAGAGATATCGATGATTGTTTCCTTCTTAGCCATGATACTAAACACTCCCCCAAGTAGAATGTTGCTCCATGGGTGCTTCGTCGGTCATCAATACAACCTACCCAATCTGCATCTATGTAGGCAATAAGTGATAGATCCTTTCCTTTTGGATACCATAATCCAAATTAATTTGTTCCTTTGAGATATCTGAAAATCATCTTCACTGCTAATACATGTGATTCCTTTGGTGTTGCTTGAAATCGTGCCACCTGTCCAACTGTCTGCATTACATCTCGTATGGATGTTGTCACCTATAGTAGGCTACCAATCATTGACCTGTATTTCCTTTGATCTGTATAATTTGAATCATCATCTTTTCTTAACTTGCAACTGGTTTGCATGAGAGTGATAACTGGTTTTCAATCTTCCATTCTAAACCTCTTTAGATTTCTCTGATATACTTGGTTTGAGAAATAAAAATTCCTTGGTTTCTTTGATGTATTTGAAGTCCCAGAAAGAAGGATAGTTTTCCAAGTAATGACATTTAAAATTCATTATGCATACCCTTTGCAAATTTCTGGTTTAACCTGTCATCATCACTACCAAAAATAATATCATCAACATAAACTTCAATTAATAAAATACTATCTTGACTTACCTTGTTGTATTGGTTCTTGTATGCACTTCCTTTTATGAGCCCTGCATGTTGTAGATATTTATCCAGTCTAGAGTACCATGCTCTAGGAGCCTGTTTTAGACCATACAATGCCTTCTTTAATTTACACACATAATATGTGTTCTCTGACAACTGAAATCCTTCTGGTTTTTCAATGTAGAATTCTTCTTCAAGTTCCCCATTAAGAAAAGTTATTTTACGTCCATCTGATACACTTTAATATTTTTGGAGCATGCATAAGCTAAAAGCAATCGGATTGCTTCCATTCTAGCAACTAGGGAAAATGTCTCTTCAAAGTTGATTCCTTCAACCTGTGCATAACCTTTACATACCAATCTAGCTTTGTTCCTTGTAACATGTCCATATTCATTCAATTTATTCCTATATTCCCACTTTGTGTCGATCACATTCTTATCCTTTGGTCTTGGAACCAATTCCCAAGTGTCATTTTTCTTTATTTGATCCAATTCTTCATCCATGGCCTTGTTCCAAAATTCATCCTTGTTGGCCTCTTCAAAATAGGTTGGTTTAATCGTATATGTGAGTGTTAGGTGTGTTCGTTCTGGTGAACGGATTCTTCTTCTAGTCTCAACTCTTGTGTCTTTGTTTCCAATAATCTGATCTGAAGGATGATTCTTCTCTACTCGTTTGCTAGGTTTTTTTGGAGTTACTTGTTGAACTTGCTCTTATGTTTCTATCGGATCCTCTTCATCTTCCCATTCTTTTTCATCTTTTGTTTCTTCTTTGTAAATTTGGTCCATTGATTCATTTTATTTTTCCTTTAATTCTTGTCTACCTGTTTCATCAATTGTTACGTTGATGCTTTCCAACACTTTGTTCAATCTCAGGTTGTAACACTTGTATGATTTTCTTGTACTTGAGTAACCAACAAGTACTCCTTTTTCCACACAAGAGTCAAACTTTCTCATTCTGCCATCTTCTCTTTTGATGTAGCATTTGCTTCCAAAAAATCTGAAGTGCTTTACATTTGTTGGTCTTCCTTTCCATAGCTCGTAAGGATTTTTGTCATTGTTGTTTCTGAGCATTACTCTGTTTTGAATGTGAACTGTTGTATGCACTTCTTGTGTCCAAAAAATATCTATCAATTTTGAATCCATTAGCATTGTTTGAGTCATTTCTTGTACTGTCATGTTCTTTCTTTCAACAACTCCATTCTGTTTAGGTGTCCCAGCAACGGAGAATTGCCTTTTTATTCCATGAATGTTGCAGTAGTCCATAAATTACTTTGAAGTGAACTCTCCTCCATTATCAGATATCAAGCATTTGATTTTTGAATCCATTTCATTTTCAACCATTTCCTTGTAGATCTTGAAGTTCTAAAAATCTTATGACTTATTCTTGAGAAAGAAAACTACGATAATTCTTGTATAATCATCAACTAATAACATAAAGTATTTCTCACCTTTTAAGCCCTTTGTTGTAGTTGGTCCAACTAGATCTGTATGCACAATTTCTAGTGGTCTTGTCGTTGAATATTCTTTTGATTTGAACTTGGTCTTTGTTTCCTTTCCTTGTTGACAATGCTTGCATAAAGTGTTGGTTGGTTTCGTGATCTAGGGCATTTCTCTGACTGCTTCTCTTTCGTTGAATTTGACAAGGTTATCAAAATGTATGTGACCCATTCTTCTGTGCCATAGCCAACTTTCATGTTCCTTTCTTAGAGAACACTTTTCATTTCCAATTTCACTCAACACATATATGTTGCTTGAAGTTCTCGCAGCTGTAGCAATTAATTTTCCTAAACCTTCTTTTCTTATCTCACACTTTTGTGAATCGAAAGTAACTTTATGACCTTGGTCACACATTTGACTCACACTTAGAATATTATGTTTCATATCTTTTACTAGTAAAACATTTTCTA
The DNA here is from genome assembly GCA_032191745.1 of Picea mariana. Classification (NCBI taxonomy): domain Eukaryota; kingdom Viridiplantae; phylum Streptophyta; class Pinopsida; order Pinales; family Pinaceae; genus Picea; species Picea mariana. The sequence goes on along the minus strand of JASDQU010504733.1, from coordinate 49,933 downwards.
CCTTTGTATTCTTATTCCCAATTATGACTGTGTTTTTTCCAATGATTTTGGTTGAATCATCATTTCTAAAGGAGATTGATCCATCTCTTTCCTTTTGTAATGTAAGAAAATTGTCTCTATCACTTGTCATGTGTTTTAAACACCCACTGTCAACATACCAACCACGTTTCTTCTGCTTAGCTTGTAGAGCGAGTGTGCATTATTCATTGCTATATTGATCCTACTTTCTTATTCATGTCCTTTTCTCTAGGAGGGACTGTCATTCTACAATCTTTGGCCATGTGTCCAAAATTGTTACATTTGTAACATTCCACTTCAGTGCTCAAAGATTCAAACCTGTTGTAAATTCTTCCCTGTGTTTCACTAGGCCTTCTTGGATAACCCCTTTGTGTATGACTTTCAAAGTTGTTTTTGTTCTTGTTGTTAGCTCTACAATTCACATCTTTATGTCCAAAATTATTACATGTATAACATAAACCAAAAATGATAGTTTGATACCTAGGAGTTGAAGATCTTATGAAAGGAGGTACTCTTATGAATTCTTCTTCTTTGTGAGGCCTATCTATCAGTTGTTGATTCTGAAATCTGAATCATCTCAGTGGAGGAGTGTCCCTGTAATCTTCCTTGTAGATCTTCCTATCCCCCTTGATTGTTTCTGCAAAGATTTTTGGATATGTTTCTTGCTCTTTTGTTTTGGAGCTTGATCATTTTTTTTTCTGATTGTATCCAAGTTCAGACTTGTCATGATGATATTTTTGACTACTAATAATATCATCCAAAACTTTTGAGTTGTTCCGCATATTTTTCTTTTGAAGATCGTTTCTTACTATGACAATCTCTGCTTCCAAATTTCCAATGATCATGTATTTTTCTTCTAGTTTTTCTTTGAGTGCGTCTTCAATTCTTTTATCTTCTTCTATTTGAACCTTCAAATTTGTGATCATTTGTTCTACTTCTTCAGTGTCTTCTTTCTTGTCTAGTTTTGCTTGTAGTTTCTTGTTTTTCTTCTTTTCTCTTCTAATAACTTCTATGGCACACATTAATTCATCTTGGTAGTCAACTTCTGCCTCTTCAATTTCTTCTTCAACTTCTTCATATTCTTCTTTGGCTTCTTCATATTCTTCTTCAGAGTCTTCTTTATCAGAGTCTTCTACTGCCATGAATAGAACTCTTTATGTCTCACTGTCACTGACTTCATCTTCATCTAATGATGAGATGTCTTATTTAGTGCATAAGCTTTTCTTGAAAACTTTCTTTGTGGTTCTTTTGCCTTTATATGTTTGTTTGGCTTTTGAGTAACCTTCATCATTTCTTTTTTTCTTATAAGAACATTTTTTAGCAAAATAACCAATACCATCACAATTAAAACAAATTAAAGGAAGTTTACCTATATACCTACCGTCGATTCCCTTGTTCAGTCTTTTGACAAAGTTGGCCACTTCTTCATCATCTTCTGAGACGTCGTTGTTGCTGCTATGTTCTTCTTTTTGCCTTCCCTTTTGCTTTGACTTTTTGGACTCTTTGAAGGTTGCTTCTTTATATCTGGATTTTCCTGTTCAGTTCTCATTTCATATGTTGTGAAGATTCCATGTAATTCATCCATGCTTGTTGAGTTTAGATCTGATCTTTCTTCTAGTGTTGATATCTTAGGGTCAAATCTCATAGGAAGAGATCTTAGTGATTTTTGAACAATTACAGATTCTTTGATTTATTCTCCCAATCCTATGATTGCATTTACTGTTTCATCAACTCGTAAAAAGTAAGTTGTCATATTCTTATCTTCCTTCATCTTAAGTTATTTGAACTGACCTCTGTAAGTTTGAAGCTTTGTTGTTTTAACTTTTGAATCTCCTTCATAAATATTTTGAAGTTTGTCCCAAATCTCTTTAGAGGATTTACAATGTGCAACTTTGGTGAATATTGTTTCACTAAGACCATTCAGAAGTGCATTTTTGTCTTTGGAATTATTCTAACTGATTTTCACTGCTTTGTCATTTGTTGGCGGAACTGTTGGTGCTATGTGTCTATCTACAATTGATTGCCAAATTTCAAATCCCTATGCATGTATATATGTTTTCATCCTTATGCTCCAAAATGCATATTTTTGTCCATTGAACTTTGGTATTCCATTTTTATACAATTTGTTGCTCTCCATGATCTACCTTTCAGTGGTTAAACTGATTTCTAAAGGAACCTGCTCTGATACCAATTGTTGG